>JAJOOR010037742.1:0-11643 GCA_036250505.1 Solanum acaule | reverse complement strand
AATTTATACTAGACAAATAAGAAACTTTATAAATGACATTAAATTAAATATTTAAGATATATATTCTTTTTTGAAAATATATTAATTAATAAACATATTTTCTGTAACTAATATTATGAAATAGATAATACAAGAAAATTACATAGAATCACGTAAAGTAAGATTGAGAATAAGAAGAAAATGAAATATAATAATATAAAATAAAAAATAAACTTTTGCAAATTTTTAGAATAATAATAAAAAAAAAGAACTTAAAATAATAGAAGTAAAAAAAATTAAAACAAAAAAATAAAAATAGAAATAAAAAAAAAGAAATTAAAAAGTAATCAGGTGGTAATTACACCATGTAAATTACCAGCAATTCACAGCCTCTGCCTGTGAATTGTAGAGTGTAATTACCCCCTGCCAATTACACCAATTACCTGCTGACCAAGTAATTACATGTCCTTCCAAACAGGAGAAGATAGTGTAATTACACCAATTACACCAAATCCAATTACCAGGGTGTCCTTCCAAACAGGCCCTTAGTATTTTTAAACTCTACTAAAATTTATACTTTAAATTTTACTCTTGAACTCACTTTTAACTTCTCAAAATCAATTTAAGGAAAAATGTTTGATCAAAAGATTCTCAATAAAAACTAAGTAAATGGAGTTCATGTGAGAATATAAACATGAACAATAACTCAAGGATCTCAATGCATAATATATATCAACTCATAATCAAGAATTTAGAATTCGAAATCAATAATATAACTCATCTTAGGAAAAATCGAAACTAAGGGTATAATCTTATATTAAACTTTTACTAACTGAATTTAGATGTAGGGCGTGAGGACAAACTCAGTCCATCACTATGATTGGCCTTACATACCTAGTGTTATACCCCATTTTAACCGGGTCAAAATAGTGTACAACATTTTGGTGATTTCTAAATTAATAACTAACTTAAGAAGTCGCCACCTAATTATTTATGGTGAATTAGGGCACCTAAATTGATTAAAGTCATTGTCTAAAGTTAACTTCATTTTAAAGTCTACTAAACGTGAGATTCTAGGTAAGGGTTCAACTAATCTAAAGGGAAGGGGTTAGGCATCCTTTAAGATTCATTAAAAATGATTAACTGGCCGAACTTAGTTAATTAATTAGCCTAAGTGTTAAAATAAAATATAGATTTTTGAAATATGAGAGTAGTACTATAAATATGTAAGTTTCTTAAATTTGAAATTTGAAAGGTGATCTCATGAGTTGAAAACACTCTTTTTCTTGGCCAAAAATACCCAAAGTAAAAGATAGCGTAGAAAACAACTTTTATCCAAAAATGGTTTTGATCTTGTAATAAAATATATATTTTTTGGAACTAATCAAATGTAGTAAGATATTTAAAATGTACCAGTCCATCTATGGAAAACGTTTGAATTTACAAACAAAGTTAAAGCAAACATCTTTGATTAGTTTACACTATGAGTGATTAAAAATATCATAGGTAACTAAAAAAAAAAACATTTCTTTTCTTTTTACTATAAAGCCAGACTCTAGGGAATAAGTTGATTTTATTCATATTATTAAACTAAGTGACTCACCAATAAAGTATTCAAATAGAGATCAAATATGTCTAGATTGTAAAATAAAGCAATCACAGCAAACCAAATAATTAAGCAAGCATAATGGTAAAGAATAGGCTAGACAACTAATTGGCTCTGGAAATAGGAAAAGCAAGTAAGTGTTTTATCAAAATATGAATGGTCAATCCCATGTTCGGTTTATGCAAAGCTCCGTGTGAGAATGGTGTGGTTGAGTCTCATGGTGAGACTCTTCGGCTCCGGTATGTACATGTAAAGATAAGAAAGAAAATGAGAATTAGAGAGTTCGGAAAATCAATTGTAACAACTTCAAATTAAAAACATACAAAGCAGGTGACATGTAAAGGGCTTAAACAAGTCATAAAACATATATATATTAGCTTAACTAATATCAAATGGAAGTTTGAAAGAGATAAATTGTGTTCATAAAAATTCCCAAGTCTTCATCTTGAACATACACATATCACAATAGTGGAAACTAGAGAGATTCCTACAATATATGATTTTTAGTCTAAGAGACAACAATGACAGACAAACAATTATATGTACAGAATTTCATGACACTCACATGTTTACAACAATCAGACCGAGTGAAACAAGGAGGTGAAAAGACTGGCCTTTCTTACTATCCACGTAGATATCAAACAAGTCAAGGCGAGCAACAAATAAATTGAGAATAAACTCGTGTTCATTCAGAAAAGATACAAAAACGATAAACTTGATTTGTTAAAAAACGGACAGCAATTCAAAGAACTTAATAGACTCGTATACTAAAACAAACTCAAAAATCACAATTACATTTCTGTCTGCAAAGGCCAACAGAAACAAGATAAACTTGGAACTAAAAATGAAATCAAATGTTCATGGAACCAAAATAGATGGAGGCGAGAAAAATATGTAAGTGAATAAAAGGATGAATTTTACCTTTTGTGGAGCAGTGAACTGGGCATTATAGGTCTCGAATCAATACTCTCGTAGTGAACAAATTCGAAAGCTTTAAATTGCCTCTGTCCTCGTCCAACAGAAACAAAGAGAGATTAAAACGTCTTTCTTAAAGTTGTAAAAACTAGCGAAGTTAGAGGGGAAGAAGGTGACTGGAAAATCTCCTCCCTTTTTTGTAAATGTATAAGGATGTATTTATAGGTGAAGATTAGGGTTATGGTTTGTTGGGAGGGAAAATATCCGTTTGAAATTGGTCAAATATGGCATAGATATTGCTGCATTGACCTTAACACCTAAGCACAATTTAAAAATCACCTGATACAAACTTATATGCAAATGAAGAATGATTCAAGTCTTAGCTTAGAAATTTTTGAGGTGTTACATTAGTATAATAATCAACCTATTCAAATAACTATTTTGTTATATGTCAAATAGTTAGACAATTGATGAACCTGCAAAATTGGATAGCAAAATTTAGTTTGGTAATTAAGATAATGAGTTACATTTTATATTATTATGTCCAAACATGTGATATATTAGTATGTTACTTAATACTTTCTTATCGATAATGACTAGAAAGGAATGGCCCGTGCTCAGTACGAGCCCAACCTTTTATAAAGAATCAAAGCAATGATAAAATTGCATAGAGGGTACACAAAATTACTACTACTGATGAAAACCAAAACGGTAAAGAAAATAACTTAAATGCTTTCATTTCCTTTAACATACTATCAAAACATATCACTATATTTTTCTTGGTCTTTCGGCTAAGTTCAAAGTTGTGAAAGCAGTAGATTCATTTGAATGTCGACCTAATAGCTTTATAAAAACATGAAAATTTCTTCATCTTCTACTTCCACAGCTGCCACAATAGCATAGTTGAAGTTCATGATATAACTACTTGAATTGATTTACAATCCAAATGTCCAGACAACAGATCGAAATAGTGGTCACTCTAGCCACCAAATAGCTTAGGCCTTGAGAGTAAAATAATGAACCACAACAGTCAAATATTCAACTACAAATGAGCACACCTGAAAATTATATGACAATGGCATAAATGAGTGAACATATAAGTATATTAAATTAATTGGAATGACATTGATCAATCGAAAGTTGTTAAGTGGAGTGCATTCAACGGGTAGAATAGAAGAAGATTCAGGGCTGAAATTACTATTTAATTTTCACAAGACATGTCTTTACTTATGTGATTTTTTTTTCAAGATATACCTTCTTAGAGTCCACAGTAAAGTTGCAATCAAACATAAAATTTAGGCAAGTGACGATGAGATATGTTGGCCTATGAATAAGTCCAGAGAAGTGGAGGAGAATTCCAAATTTGATGTCGAAAGGAAAGAGGAAAGAGTATATCTTACTTAAAAGTCCAAAAAGGAAAATTTCTCATCTAAGTTTTATTTCTTGAATAAGCTACTACCAGGCAACATGCTCTTACTTTATCCGTTGTAAATAAATCGATTAGAAAAAGAGAAATGGACCATGACAGATAATCGATCAAACGATATGCTTACATAACTTCACGAAATATAAATTGTTGACAAACCAGTACTCTTAATTAAGCAAAGAGTAAAACTCTCGAATATTCTTTCAATAAAAACAGTAATTGCATATAAAAAAAGAAAATCGATCGAAAAGAACATTATACGGAGCAACACACATACACAAAGAGAATTCTTACTGAATCACATATCAGGATGTAAAAGAACATCACACAATGGACTTGTTGCTTTTACAAAAGACTACAAAATTTAAAGTCAAAACTGCATATTGTAGAATTGAATAATTCGTGTAGTACCCTATGAAATACATGAAAATATTAACATTGCATCTTGAAGATATTTAACAATCTACATAAATTAATATTGCACTCTAAAATGTATTGATTGAATATATAATATGTGTGATTGCCCCTGACATATGGACATCACTATCGTAGCCAAGACAATTTCATTTCACTATTTCTTCATACAGAACAAGATTTTGTAAACACTCATTCATTATTTAAAATTAAGATTTCATTCAACCAAACGTATCCTCTTTACAATGCTACCAACTCTTTTTGACACAGAGTTAGTTCTCTCAATACGTCCAGTTTCCTGATTCTCTAGCATAGACAGTGGACAGAAAAAGAAAGTTCATAAAATCTTGCTAAAATATCCAGTGGGCAGGAGATATGGAGATGGAAAGCAATGAGGAAGATAAAAGAATTACCAAAACAACCTTGCTTTGGCTGTCTGGCCGTACAAGAAGCGCTCCTAACCTAGGACAATTTACAAAAAAAATGAGGTTTTCAGCTATGCAGTAGGTGCTTTCTACATGAAGCCAACAGTGGATCTCCCGCTCATCTTTTTATTTTTGTATAGTCAATACACATGGAAGGCATGGACCTTGTTCCTTAATGTGTTATTGATGCAATGAGGGAATACAGAAATACTGAAAGAAGTGGTATATAGCTGGAACAGGCAGAGAATGAATTAAGAAGCATCTCTAAGACTTTTGGAACACTTTTCCTCTTTGCATTTTTTGGTCATTACAGAAAGAAAGAAACAATAGGTATTTTGAAACAAATACTCACCAATACACTCGGTCATATTTGGAGCATTACATATAATTCTTGGTCCTACTTAGATATTTAGGCAAGAGGAAAAGTGTAGTAGACTGATTGTAGCTAAATGGGCTAAGTTCCATTTAGCTTTATTTAAACTTTTAAGAAGTTGATCAAAATTGAGAGCTTAAAATAAAGTGAGTGCCAAAATTCCTGTTCATCAAATAAGATAACCTGGGTCCATCATCAAACACCTTGAGTGCATATTCAAGATGGCTTAATTTTGCAGGTCAATTTTGCCACCTTAAATTTTGATGAGCTCAGGAGCAAGGCAAGGACACTACCAGACAAAAAGGAGCAAAACAAGCTAAAGAAGTGGAGAACAGTGATGTTGGTGATCGCCAAGACCACTCAGCAAACCACCGACTGTCTCTTTAGCTCACCCAAAGTTCCAGCGTGCCAGCCTTGGGGAGAAAAACCAAGTTGGCGAGAGAAATGGGCATTCGGCGAATCGCCGATCCACTCCGTGATGGCAATCTTGATCGCCTAAAGTCACAGAACCTTGAGGACAACTGACCAATGCAAACCGGCGATGGATTGGAGCAAACGGCTGATTGCCGACCTGTTCAGCGCAGCCTGACTTATCTAGCCCAATGGCTTTCCAGGCCAAAAATTGGGCAACTATAAATTGAATTTTGAACCGAAGATTTATTATCATGCAATCATAGAATCATTTAGTAGAGTTTTTCTTTTTAGTTTTAGAGTTCCATTGTAGAATTTGACGCTTTTGAGACTCAAACTTGAAGATTTGCAAGTGGGTCTTTGAATTTAACCCTTGTAAAGGCTTGGAAACTCTTACCCAGCTAATGGCTAATCGTTGGTAATTGTTTTTACATTTTTATGATGTTTAGCTAAAACCCCAATTCTTGGGGGTGTAATCAAGTGATTATGAGTTGAATTAGCTTATGAGTATTGTTAATTACTGATTTAAATGCTTAATTGAAGTGAGTTTAATTGATAGTTGTGTTTTAAACTAAGAATTGTAGTTGCAAATGCAATTCGAACTTAGAATTCTGAGCTTGCTTGAAAAAAAGGTTGTAGAATCAAAGTTTTTAATTGATGATTGTAGTTATTGGGTTGATATGGGTTTAGCTCGAAAGAGTAAATCCTAATCTCAATTCTACTTATCTAGCTCGAGAGAGTAGATGAATTAAGATGTGGGTTGTTCTTATCTGTTAAGCTTGTTGATGTTCGAAAGAAATCACCTGATTCGTAATAGTTGTTTGAGAGAAAACTGTTGCATCTATAGTCTAGCCTACCCACTGATATTTAGCTATTTATTAGTAGTTTCAATTACCCATGCAGTGAAATTTGCCTATAATCGATCACATCCCGAGAATTCCTCTCAATATTGTTATTTCCTTAGTGTTTGATTGTATTGTAGCTGATATATAATTGACAATCCAAAACCCCTATCTGACATTCGTTGTCACCCCTTTAGATTTATTTGTATGTTTTAGATAATTTCTATTCCTATAACTGATTAGACCACGTTTACACTTCATAATTAAATTTGAACACGTACCGCTCCCTGTGGGTTCGACCCAACCTTTCGTTGGGTTTTATACTAGTTAACGATCGTTTACACCTAGAATTGGATGAGGTGTACTTGAGACGTTAATCAAAATGGCGCCGCTTCCGGGGGGTGGTGTTGTTTAGAATTCTATTATTGAAGTTGAATTGTGATCTTTTTGGTTGTAGTTGAATCGACTTACTTTGATTTGTGTTTGTGTTGCTTGTTTTGAACAGAGGAAGAGATGAGCGTCACCGGAAGTAATGGTAGACAAGTGGGCCACCAAGACGATATTGGGAATCTTAATGATGTGAATGACCCAATTCAATTGGGTGGTGTTAGTGCAATTCATCTACCCCTTGTTTGAGGGTAATGATGTCTTCCATGTTACGAGCACAATGCTACAACTCCTCCAAATGAAAGGGTCATATGGAGAGTTGGCCCATGAAGACCCCATGAGCATATTCGGAACTTCGTGGATGTTTGTGGTCTGTTCTCATTCAAGAACATATCACAAGAATCAGTCTGTCTCAGGTTGTTCCCATTCTCTTTGATGGGTGAAGCCACAAAATGGTTGGCTGAATTACCGAGGAACTCCATCACCTCTTGGGATGAACTTACCACAACATTCTCTATGAGATTCTTTCCCCCCATCAAAGATGATAATGCTCAAGGATAGTATCCAAGGTTTCAAACACTTGGAGGGTGAACCTATACACGAGACGTGGCTGAGATTCAAGAAGTTGGTACTTCAATGTCCAACTCACGAACTACCAAACCACATATTGCTACAATACTTCAATAGGAGTCTTGATTCAGTGAACAAAAGAGTTGCTGATTAACTTGTTCCCGGAGGTATAATGCAACAACCCTATGAAGTAGTTAGAACATGGTACACTCGTGAGGACCAAGTGTCTCCTCTCACTTTTAAGATGACGAAAGAGTAGATTGAAAAGGATCAAGAGAGAGACCAAAACATGGCCAAAATGATGACCCAACTGGATATCTTGGCGAAAAATGCGATAGGTAGTGGTTTGAAGAGTGTAAATGTTATGGGAGTTGGTGGAGCAAACTCCGAAGAAGCACACTTAGAAGCGCTTTACAATGAGGAAATGAACTTCCTAGCTAATCAAAGAAGGGGATTTTGTCCAAACTATCCAAGGCAGGGTGGAAATCTAGGTTGGAATAGAGATGTCAACTCTCAATCAGACGGTCACCTCACACTAGGTGTCCATAAAGAAATTGGAAACGTATATGGGTCAAATTTCTTCTAATTTGAACCCAAGGCCAAAAGGGGGCCTACCAAGTGATACCTTGGCACACCCAATGAATGATCCTTGAAAGTGTATCCACGTCATGCCACGACTTTAAATAAGGCGTTTCTTGGGAGGCAACTCAAGTTTTTGATGTTTTAGTTTTGTTTTTGAATAACATGTGTTGGTTTTGCAGGTTGAAAAGTGAAAAGTGTTGGAAAATGGGTAATTTGGCGAGCCAAGAGTCCAGTCGGCGACTCACCGAAGAGGTCAGCGAGCCCCGACTTGGACCGCCGTTGGAACCACCCAACTTGATGGGGAACTTTGTAAAACTCGGCGAGCCAAAGGCTCATTCAGCGACTCGCCGAAAGGTCAGCGAGCTCGACTTTGTTCGCTGTTTGAACCCTAAAAATTGCTGAGAGTTCTGTAAAACTCAGCGAGCTAAATGACTAATCAGCGCATCGCTGAGGGGTTCGGTGGGTGCGACTTATATCGCTGAATGGAGTACGAACTGAAAGGTTTTAAAGGCAAAACGGTTTAAAATTTCAAAATCCTTCATCTTCTCCCATTTTAACTCCCGTACCCTCACACCCTATTTTAGATCTTTCGTATTTTCGTGTTTTTACTCTCGTATCTTGTGAAATCTTTTCTCGGGGATGAAATTTAGATTTTACTTTGTCGCCTAGCTTTACAAATCTCGTTTTCGTCATAAAGGTTGGTTTTTTGAACCCCAAACTCCATATGTGGTTGAACTTGAATGCAAATCAATATTTTTTGTTATTGAAAAGTGTTTGGTAATCATTCTGTGATCGTTTGTTTGCCTAATTTGAATTGAAATAAGTTTTAATCGGCTTTTAATCGTGAATCCCGTGTTGTGCTTGTTTAAAATCATTTTTAATTAGTGGGTTGTGTTAAAAATGTGTTGGGTCTAGTAGGGTGAAGTTTAAGTAACCCCGGATTGCGCTAAATGTCGGATTTTACCCAATGATGGAGCGAACGTCATCCTTAAGGGCAAAAGAAGTCAAATGGCCAATTTTGTCAAAATCGGGGAAGTCTGAGTACCCCGAGGGCATGGGTAGTGTGGGTCTTACCTTAATATCATAGTGTAGGTGTTTAATTTTATTTTTGGGGGCTGCATGCTTTATTTTGAAGAAGTGGGGTCAAAACTAGCACGTTGGACCGTTTGGTGAGCTGAGTCAAGCTCGCTGAATGGTTTGGCGGTTCGCCTAAGTCCCCCTAGATCACCCTAAATTTCCTTACATTGGTGAGTTTGATTCTGTAACTTTCGGCGATAAGCCTGAGCTCACTGAGTTCACTCAGTGACTCGCCGAAAGTCCTTCTTGATCGCCCTTCTGTGCCCCTAAATCCCTAAAATACACTGTAACTTTCGTTGAGCTACTTCTAGCTCACTGATTGGTGTCAGCGATTTGCCGAATGGCCCTGGCCATTGCCGACCTGCTTTGAATTTTTGATATTTTTGCTCTGTAACTTTCGGCGAGCCCGATCTGGCTCGCCAAAGTGATACGGCGACTCGCCGAACGATTCGGTAAGTCTTTCTGCAACTTCTTTTCTACACTTTTTTGGAACTATTTCTAACGTTTTTCATGCTGTTTTGCAGAATTGGCTAGACCCAAAGTGTCTGAAAGTGACATGTCGCCCTGCAAGCGGCCATGTGGAGTAGTTATAGATAAGGATGCAACTGCATCTAGAGCAAAGGCAGCCAAACTCCCTACCAAAGAAGGAAAAGGCAAAGGCAAGGTCAAGGCGCCTGTGGCTGAAACACCGGAGGCCATCTCCGACAGTGAGGGAGTCTACGAGACTCACCTCACCTCATTTGACACCGAGGGGAAGTCACATGATTCTCAGGCTTCTATCTCTAAGCCTAAAGATGATCAGTTGTTGCAAGCTCGTAGAGCAGAGCTTCGCTCCAAGGCGACGCATGATCCGTCTAGGATCCCGGTAGCTCAGACTCCTCCTCCTCCAGTTGCAGCTCCAACACAAATGGTGATCTCAGCGCCACTAGTACAGAGTCCTCATTCCCGATCACTCAATCGACTAAAGGCCGAAGGTTTGAGGGCTATTCTAGATGAGAAAATATTGTCCACAGACGGAGTAGTGGACATGTATCCAGAGATATGGAACACTCTCAAGTTCCATAAGTTCGAGATTTTTACTAAACCCTAGGGCACCTACATTCCCAATTGGGTACGGGAGTTCTATTCGGTGTACGGAGACCTGGTGCCGAAAGGGAAGAAGAAGGCCAAGACCTTCAAACCAGTTGACTCTGTGATAGCCCGGGGCAAGAAGGTGAAATGCAAAAGTGAGAACATAAATGTTGTTTTGGGGTGCACTTATAACTTCATGCATAATTATATCGACTTGGTCCAGAAGAAGACCTTGGAGGACATTAGGAGAACATGGTGGGATATCTACTATCAGTTGGTTCAAAGGGGGATCTTAACCCCTATCAAAAGGGATGATGGAACAGTCGATCCCTTTGGAATTGAAATCTGGAAACCTTGCCCTTATCACGTCGTCATAGATCACAGCATTGGAATGTGCCTTGGGTTCCGCTATGATGTGGAGTCCCTAATCAACAAGGGAAGGATCCAAGTCGAGTTTCTCCCTTGATCAGCTATGTGGCAGCCAGAATGCTTTGACTAGTCAGAAGAATAAGCCTTGATAAAGGCACAATCTATGTTTTAGGAGTTTTATTAGATGTTTTCAATTTCCTTGTAATAAAAAAATGAATGAATGAAAACCAAATTCCTTTTGTATTCGGACTACGTAGGGCCTGAATTCTCCCTTGGAGATACGTAGGCAGCCTTTCAAGGCCCGGCCTCATTTAACCTTCATCGTCTAGTTAGACATGATAATCAGTCATTATACATATTCAAGTATTTCATCTATTGTCAGTCTGAATCAAGTCTCATAGCATCCACCATTAGAGAATATATCTCCATTTAATAATGTCAGGATTTTTGCGAAAACCCTTTATGCCCCGAGGCACAAACCGCACTTTATATCTTATGGTTATACTTTCGTACAATGATTCATTTGTACCACACTGAAATTATATTTTGATCCATGAACTATAAGATCAAAAACATCATTTTTCTAAGTGAAACAAAATATACTTGAATAGTGCCAATCATTTATCTGTCCACATTATATGACATATTCGAATTTAAGATCCTCGTAACCATTTATAGCATTGAGTGCTACTTCATATCAAAGATACTGTCGATGGTCATTTTGATATAGATTCCAATACGACATAACTTATCGAGATCTATTCATTTTTCATCATTTTTAGGTACCTGAACCTTTGTCAAGGTTTAATGAAGTGTTATGTCATAGTGCTCTTTCAAAGCACTTGCCTCATTATTGTAACATCCCGTATTCGAAACAGACAAAAATGCAGATTTTGAGAAGTTGCAGGTGCAACCCAGGGTTGCCATCCACGGACCGTAGGTCAGACCACGGTCCGTGCTGGTGGTCCGTGGTTCGCCACTGCAACCCCTCCCCAGCCAGCTCAGAAAATTGGTTAAGTCTCGACTCACGGACAGACCCACGGTCCGTAGATCAGACCACGGTCCGTGGTCTGTGTCCGTGGATCAAGACCTCCTTTACCCAGCCTCTGACACGAACTACGGTTGACCAGCACGGACCGTTGTTCGATCCACGGTCCGTAGGTCTGACCGTAGATCGAAGGTTAGCAGCCAGTTAG
>JAJOOR010037741.1:0-10351 GCA_036250505.1 Solanum acaule | reverse complement strand
AATTTACATTTGACTTAGTCTTAATCTCTACAATATATTTTAGATTTAGTTTACTTTGATTTTCTGACCAAAAAGATGCAAGTAAATAAGGAAAAAAATTAGTGTTTTATTCACGATTTTTTAGTGAAGGGGCAAGTACCAATATTCACATCATCATTTTCTATTTTTTGAATATTAAATTAAAAATACTAGTTATGAAGTTATTTTCCCCCCTTTTTTAAATATGAAGTCCTTCCAACTTCTTATAATCTAGAGAATATAATTTTAAAAATATTATTTTGGGCTATATACATTAATTATAACTTCCCCTGCTAAATTTTTTCTTTATATTTTCTATTGTCTTGTATTTTAAATCACATCCTGATCAGGAAAAGCTTTAAATTTCTAACTATAATGGTACTTTGTTGAATAGATAGGAATTTACATATGACTTAGTCTTAATATCTACAATATAGTTCAGATTTAGTTAATTTTAATTTTCTGACCAAAAGAATGCAAGAAAATAAGGAAAAACAATTAGTGATAAAGAGTTTGATTCACGAATTTTAAAAATATTATTTTGGAGTATATACATTAATTATAACTTCCCTTGTTAAATTTTTTCTTTATATTTTCTTTTGTCTTGTATTTTAAATCACATTCTGATCGAGAAAAGTTTTAAATTTCTAACTATAATGGTACTTTCTTGAATAGATAGGAATTTATATTTGACATGGTCTTAATATCTACAATATATTTCAAATTTAGTTAACATTGATTTTCTCACCAAAAGAACACAAGTAAATAAGGAAAAAATTTAGTGATGAAGATTTTGGATTCATGATTTTTTAGTGAAGGTGAAAATACCAATATTCAAATCATCATTTTCTATTTTTTGAATATTAAATTAAAAATACTATTTATGAAGTTATTTTTTCCTCATTTTTCAAATATGAAGTCCTTCCAACATTTTATAATCTAGAGAATATAATTTTCTAAATATTATTTTGAGCTATATATAAACTTTCCATGCTATATTTTTTCTTTACATTTTCTTTTGTCTTATATTTTAATTCACATCCTCATCAAAAAAAGTTTTAAATTTCTAACTATAATGGTACTTTCTTGAATAGATAGGAATTTGCATTTGACATGGTCTTAATATCTACCATATATTTTAGATTTAGTTAATTTTGATTTTTTGACCAAAATAAGAAAAAAAAATTAGTGATGAAGATTTTGATTCATGATTTTTTGGTGAAGGTGCAAATACCAATATTTAAATCGCCATTGTCTATTTTTTGAATATTAAATTAGAAATACTATTTATGAAGTTACTTTTTTCCTCCTTTTTCAAATATGAAGTCCTTCCAACATTTGATGATTTGGAGAAAATAAGTTTAAAAATATTATTTTGGGCTATATACATTAATTATAACTTTCCTTGCTAAAATTTTTCTTTATATTTTCTTTTTCCTTGTATTTTAAATCACATCATGATCGAGAAAAGTTTTAAATTTATAACTTTAATGGTACTTTCTTGAATAGATAGGAATTTACATTTCACATGGTCTTAATATCTACCATATATTTTAGATTTAGTTAACTTTGATTTTCTGACCAAACTAAGAAAAAAAATTAGTGATGAAGATTTTGATTCATGATTTTTTGGTTAAGGTGCAAATACCAATATTTAAATCAGCATTTTCTATTTTTTTAAATTAAAAATATTATTCATGAAGTTATTTTTTTCCTCCTTTTTTTAAATATGAAGTCCTTATTTTTTATTTACCATATCTTTTTCAATTAACATACCAGACAAAGAAGTTATAAGTAATGAGTGGATGATTAAGTGTAACGACCTGTTTCCGTCGTTATGGAAAAGCCAATTGAGAAAGAATTTGTGCCAGAAAACTTCTGAGTAGTAACATGGAAATTTCTAGCCTAGGCAAGACTTAGATGAAATCTGAGTCAGGTAAGATCTAGAGAAATCTAGTAATGAATGGGAGATTTAATTTGAATTTGATCACATGAGTGGATAGCCAAGACATTAAGGAGCATGTACGACTTTACGAAATCGAATTCGGGCGAGTAGAACTCCTGAAACTGATCTTGGCGTGAAAGGGTAGTTTTAAACCGTACCGGTTTGAAGGTGTGTTGTGAATGGGAGCTTGGAACTCAAATTCCGAGGTTCATTCTCCGTGCAAGCGACTGGGATGGGATTAATTCTGTCAGGGCGGGACCGCTGTGGCGGGATGGGGTCCGCCGTGGCGGGGAAGTCGCGAGTTAAGTCGGGAAAAAACTTCAATTTCGTTATTTTCTGCAAAACTTCATTCTTAAGAGCTAAGGGACGAGCCGGGTCGATTCTTGACAGTTTTCCACAATTTCTAGCGCTAAAGGTAAGTTAATTACTCCCCCAATCCGTATTTCGATTCCTAGAACTTAGAATCTTGGGTAATTATCGTTGGGGGAGGGTTTTGGCCTGAAGTAGATGGTGAGAAAAGCCCTAGTTGAGTATTAGGATCTTGGGTTTGGCCTTGGATTGATAGTTTGATTATTATCCAAGGAAATTAGGCCTTGTTTATTGATCCTTGTTGTTTATAGACCAAGAACAAGCTAAAGGACTTTGGAAAGGGAAGACTCAAGTGTCTTAGAAGTAATCAAGCTTGGTTTCGAAGTAGGTGATGGTTTGATTTCCTGTTGTGTGATATATGCCGGTTAATTGCTTCATTGTATGCGTGCATGTATGTGAACAGGGAAATTTAAATCAAATATAATGAAATGATTATGTGTGCACAATACATGCCATGAACCTATTACTTGATTGTATGACTGTGAGTATTGTTCATTATGGGTGATTGTGACTGTGGTTGTGCTGACAAGATCGGGTGTCACGTTTTGACACATATATTGGATCAGGTGTCATGTTCTGACACATATATTGGATCGGGTGTGACATTATGACACATGTATATTGGATCGTGTGTCACGTTCCAACACACTAACCATTTGGATGTCGATTCCATGAGAGAACCACTTGTGATTGTTACATTTGTATTTACCTGTCATGGTTATTGGGAAATTGTATGTTGCTCCTAAAATGATGAAATTGTGCATTATGTATATGTGTGCTTACTGTGTTGTAGTTTCTTGTGTATATTGTGCTTATAGGAGTAGCCGCGTGATCCTACCAGTACACCGTGGTTTCGTGTACTGATACTACACTTGCTCTTCTTTGTTGAGTACAGGGCATCTTTAGGCAGCTACTAACAGAACTCAGTTAGAAGATTATTGATCGCGACCGGATTCAAGGGTGAGCCAGTTCTTTTAGGCTACTGTGGATCCTTCTTTTGTTTAGTCCACTCTTTTCGGACTCGGACTATCTGTTTAGGCTGTTATGTTTAGTTTTCGGGGTTGCACCCCCTTTTCTTAGACTTGTTGGTTAAACAGAGTTTTGGTACAATGACTCTCAGTTCTAGGGGTTGAATTTCCACAATAGTTGTTTTGTTAGACCCTCGGAGTTTATGGGAACTCCGTATTTTATTTAGTCATTTAAACCTGATTTTGTATCTTTAAATGCTTAGTTTTCATTAAATTGCTTAGTTGGGTTGTAATAATGGTTCTCCCACTGGAGGGTTAGTGTGGATTCCAATCACGGCGACCTGAATCGTGATATTAAGAGTCTGGAATAAAGTTTATTCACATGTATGATTTAGCCATATTTTGATACTACTGAACAGATAGTTGGGTTATATACATTCACTATAGTTTTCCTTTCTAATTTTACTTCCTTATATTTTCTTGGATCTTTTAAATCAGATTCTGAAAAAAATTAGAATTTGTGTCTATAAAATTGTACTTCCTTGAATATATATGAATTCACATTTGGCTTCACTATAATATCTAAACATATTTCAGATCAAATTAACATTGACTTTCTTACTGAAGAAAAAAAAGTAATTAAGGAAGAAAAATTAGTGTTGAAGATTTTGATTCATGATTTTTGGGTGTAGGTGCAAATACCAATATTCAGATCATGAACTACTAACCTCCTTTTTTTTATTATTTTAATTTCAAATTGAAAATACTATTTGTGAGGTTTTTTGTTTTCCTCTTACTTCGAGAATGAAATCCTTAGTTTTCATTTACCTGAACTTTTTCAACTAACATGGTGACAATGAAGTTAGCACTGATTTGATGATAAAGAATCATGTATAAAGTTTTAATGATGGATATGTGATTTTAACCATAGTTTGTGATACAAGGGTGGCTTTTCACTCAAACACCACCGCATGACGGTTTACAACGCTTGCAAAACTTCAGCCTATCAAATACTCTCAAATTTGTCTGACCCTTAGACTGTTCTTTTCATTTTTAGGCAGCGTACTAATTTAACAAACACAAAATGTTTACCAAACGAATTCTAACCTTTATTAATCACAACATAACAAAGGAAGAAGCTTCACTAATTCAATAATGCAAAGAACGCACTCTGATTACATTTGGTCGAATTTCTGCCCCATATAAAATCTCTGCACATTGGTGTTAAAAAGAATTTCTGCCCCATATAAAATCTCTCCAGCATCTTGAACACATTGTTGCACACCAACACTTAGCCGCACAGTTGCATTGTTTCCACATACTCATGCCAAGTCCAATGCACAAGTGCTTGACATGCTAGCACCGATGTCGCTTACCTAGTCTACGGGTCTAATAGTTTGCTACTACTGAACAGAAAGTCGGGCTATATACATTAATTGTATTTTCTTGGCTAAAATTTTCTTTCTTATATTTTTTTGGTCTTTTAAATCACATCTTGAGAATTTTTTTGAATTTCAGACTATAATCATACTTCCTTGAATAGCTATAGAAATTTATATTTGACTTCATCATAATACATAAATCTATTTCAGATTTAGTAAACTTTTACTTTCTTACTAAAAGAACACAAGTAAATAAGGAAAAAAAATTAGTTTTGAACATTTTGATTCTTGGTTTTTTAGTAAAGGTGCAAATACTAATATTTCGAACTCCATACACTAATTTTCTTTTCTATTTTTTGAATATCAAATTAAAAATACTATTTATGCAATTTTTCTTTCTCCTCCTTTTTCAAAATTGAAGTCCTTAGTTTACATTCATCGTAACCCTTTCAACCGACATGGAACAAAGAACCTAGAACTGAGTTGATGATTAAGAATTTGGTGTGAAATTTTAATGACTGATATATGATTAACCCATGCTGTTGCTATTGTGGAACAAAGTGTTGTATTCCTGTCACGACCCGATTTCTTGAGTCATGATGGCACTTACTATAACACACCAGTAGGTAAGCTAACTCGCAACTCAGAATGATAAGTTATGAGTGTAAGGGTAGAAGTACACAAGAACAATACCATAGCAACAAATCAAGACAGAAGCAGAAGCAAACGAAACAATATACAAAGGATCCCTCACAGAACCTGGAAGTCACAAGTACAGAGTTGTTTAGAATGAGAGTACAAGTCCAAAAAGTGGACCAAAAGAAAAGTTGTCTCAAAAAGCAAAAGATTGGCTTCACAATGTACTGAAGGAGACCAGCAAGTTCAGGACGCCATGTGCTCACCCTCTTCTCTGATCCCAAAAAGTTGTAGATGACATGAGCAATCACTGTTGGTAGCTAGTACTAGGACCTGCATCATGAAACAGATGCATAGTGTAGCATGAGTACCCAAACAAAGGTACTCAGTAGGTATCATAGGCCAACTGAGAAAAAAAGGTAAAGACAATCTGAAAAATAGAATCTAGATACAAACGGAGGTCAAAGCGGATATGAAAAAGAGCACACGAGCATACTAAAAGTAAATCTAAGTACAATTAAACTAAACCTAACTAGACCCCATAAGCCCAGAAGGTACACCTGTGCCCAAGTTTACATAAAACTCGAACAGACCTGATAAGTATGACAGGTACACACAATAGCTTGGTCTACAAGAGAGAAGAGTATCACAATCCGAATCCGAGAAGTGAAAGCCAAGCTCCCAGCCCAAGTTATCGCAAATACCAAATAATCCAGTCAACTCCCAACCCAGCTAGCAAGAGTGACAAATCAATCTAGGCTGCCCAACCATCCAGTCAACTCTCATCCTAGCTAGCAAGAGTGACTCAGGGGCATGTCGACTCTAAAGAGGATCTCAAATATCAAGGCCGCCCAGCCAGCCAGTCCACTCCGGGCATACACCGCCCATCTAATAAGAGTGACCCGGGGGCATGTCGACTTACTACTTTTAGACCTTTCTTGTTGATCATTCTAACATAATGATTTTTTAAGTGTTGGGCTGGTATTTAGCATGATTCCTTGTTGTTATTATTATTGCATTGATTTTTCCTTATATCGGTTATTTCGGGTAAGGTTCAGATTGATCATGATTACTGCAATGTTATGTTTGTTCCCTTGGGTTGTGAATAGGCTAGGATGGCCTTAGTTTTGAGGTTGTTGAGCCTTAGCCTAGGATTGGCTAGTATTTTCCTTAGATATTGGCTTTTGTAGCCTATGGGGCCGTGTTTTGGAATGAAATTGGGTTAGATATAAACCTTTAGGCTAGTTGTGACCTTTGAGTAGCCCTATAATTATGTGTGATTGGTTGGCTGTAGTGAGATGATTATCTAGACTCGTTCAGGATTCTACACTCAGGGATATAGCTGACCCAAGGTGAGATTCCGGAAGAGGCTAGATAGTGGTATATCAATTTCATTGTAAGATTTTAGGATATGCCTATTCTCTGCAAAACTATCCGTTAATTGAACTCAAAGTACCTATGAATAGGTTGTTGGACAGATTGTGAGTTCATTCTCTGACAGATTTGCGAGTTAAAAGGAGTCTAAGTGACATGTGATGCAACTACATCGTGAACCTGATCAGTAATATATTTTTCAGCGTGCACTACAATTCCTTGTCGCCTTCCCATATTGCTCATTTGTATCACCTCTGTTTTGAGTTGTTTGTTGCCCCAATTTGACATTTGACGTGTCAATCAAAGTAGTTGCATTACTATGAACTTCAACTGTAGAATTTTATACCTCCACGTTCTGTTACATTCTCAGTAATTTACCTAGGAATAAGATAATGTAATTCTTTCTTTTTTTGCTGAACGAAGCCTTGTATATATATTTAAAAAAATAGGATCAGAAATACATAAAGTAGACAGTGCATGTAGGGTACATTCACCCTACATTATTTAGATTAAGTACTTGCACTAAGAAATGGGGTGGGTTACATAGGTCCTAATACTATTATCCGCAATCAAAGTCTAGGAAAGTGTGAAGATAACATAACTTTGAGTCGTATGAAAGATTAAGATTTCTTGTTATTGGATGTTTCTTGCTTGTAATTATTCAGATTAGTCACACTACTTGCAATGTTTTTATACGTTACATTTCATTTTTTGACATGTATTTTCTTATTTCATGTCACACAAACTGAAGGTTGCAAATTTCACATGTGCGATATTCCAATATAAATAAGAGTTGTGAATATTATTAGAAGACAATATTCGATAGGATTAGAAATATTAGTATATACGAACAATATAAGTTTATTTTTCACATTTATATTTTGGATTAGTACTTTCTTTTATTTATCTAGGTTTCGTGAGATATTCTGTTTTTTCAATTAATAGTAATATACTTTTAGCATTTGTTGAACTTTGTCGTTACCGTGAGGCTCTCTTTTGCCAACAAGTTTATTGGTTTTCTATCTATAAATTCTTTCTATGAATGTAGTAGTTATTATTAATGGCAGCTAAACAATTGTTGTTAACGGTTATTACATTTAGCATCAATTGAATTAAATTTATCGGCCATAAAAATGGATGCTAAGAGGAACAGTAAGAAGTTTTCATGAGGAATATTGTAGCCTTTAGTATTGCCTTCAAAATTGTCATTAAAGATGTCAACTTTTAGCGGCAATTTAATTGAATTTACCTACCATAAAAATGGACACTAAAAAGGCAAACTAAGATGTTTTTTTGGAAAGGAAATTATAGCCATTAATTGCCACAAGAGGAAATGAGCAATTCACTATATAAATATGAGAGTACACAATATCGAGAGAAGCAACCTCACACAATTCATTCGGAATAAAAAGAGGTTCACAAACGTGATAATGTATCACTTGTGTCTCAATGTTTCTCCCCCCTACACAGAACTCTCAAAGCCCCTAGGACTACATTGTGAATACTACTATGTAAGAAGGAATGAGTCTTTAGTCATAAACTTTTTCCTACAAGAAAAGGACTAGCCAAATATAGAAATTACACGTTTTCCTTTTCCTAAAATAAAAAAACTATATATGGTAAGAAACACATAGCAAATACCCAACAAATCTTTCCCTAGGCTTGAATTTTTGAAAAAATAAATTTTCTCCACCCTTTTTCACATAATCATCAACAACTCGCATCTCCTCTTCATAATCTCCCCTACAAAATATGTCTTGACACACGGAACCTCTCTCAAGAAATTTCTCCAACAAAAGTCCTCATTATTGTCATATAGGTTGTGGCTAGAGCTGAACCCACCAAGATGAACACGTGTTTCTAACTTGGCTCGGTCATTGGACAATTGAACATGGCTCGGATACCACTTGTTTAGTGGTAATAATTATGTATCATGTGGAAGCTAACA
This sequence comes from Solanum acaule, assembly GCA_036250505.1. Taxonomy (NCBI): domain Eukaryota; kingdom Viridiplantae; phylum Streptophyta; class Magnoliopsida; order Solanales; family Solanaceae; genus Solanum; species Solanum acaule. The sequence continues at coordinate 1,711 of JAJOOR010037741.1, read as the reverse complement.
AAGTAAACCTCAAAAAACCATGAGTAAGAACACAAATGAGAAATATACCAATAGACACAAAGATTTAATGTTGTTCGATTTATCGAGCTACGTCCACGAGAGGAAATGAGCAATTCGTTGTATAAATATGAGAGTACACAATATTGAGAGAAGTAACTTTACACAATTCACTCGTAATAAAAAGAGGTTCACATAAGTGATAACGTATCACTTGTGTTTCACCATTTCTCCCCCTACACAAAACTCTCAATGCCCTTAGAACTACATTGTGAATGCTACTATGTTAGAAGGAATGAACCTCTATTTATAGAGTCATAACATTTGCCTACAAGAAAAGGACTAGCCAAATATGGAAATTACATGTTTTTCTTTTCCTAAAAGGAAAACCCAATTATGATAAGAAACTCAAGGCATATACCCAACACATCTAAACATATTTTACCTATTTAGATGAATGTCACTCTAAATACCTTTTGGTCGTTGAGTGTTTGAATCTTAACTCTTACCTTAATCTCGTGTTAACTTTACCTTTTATGACTTAAGTTATTAGATGAGTATTGATAACCGCAAATATCCGTTGTTAATCTCCTTTCATATTGTATAACTCTTTTATCAAACAAGTTATGAATTAAGGCTAGTTCTGATGTTTGCAACCATTACAAAGCAATTTGTAACACCCCGTATTCGAAACAGACCAAAAATGCAGATTTTGAGAAGTTTCAGGTGCAACCCACGGTTGCTATCCACGGACTATAGGTCAGACCACGGCCAATGCTGGTGGTCTGTGGTTCACCACTGAAACCCCTCCCAGACCTAGCTCAGAAAATTGGCTAAGTCCCGACTCACTGATAGACCCACGGTCCATGGATCAGACCACGGTCCGTAGATCAGACCACGGTCCATGGTCTGTGTCCATGGATTGAGACCTCCTTTACCCAGCCTCTAACACAAACTATGGTCAACCAGAACAGACCGTCATTTGATCCACGATCCGTAGTTCTGACCGTAGATGAGGGTCAGCAGCCAGTTAGCTGAAAATTATTGATGGATCAACTTCAGATGGTCATAACTTTTATTAAAAAAAAAGAATTGTGTGTCCCATGACCTATTATATGATGAATAATTGAATCCTCTATCCAACGCCGCCGAGTTTGCTAAAATCCAACCTCCGAGTGAAAAGTTATGCTCATTTTAGTGAAGCCCTGTCGGGGAGACTCGACCGAAGACTCCAATCGACGGACCATAGATTGAATGACGGCCCGTCAGTCCCGTCCGTCAGTCACTCCAATAGCAATTAAGTCAGGGGTCTTTTGGTCTTTTCCTATTTCGTTTAACCCCTAAGATACGTCGTTTAGACCCTAAATCAAGAGGTTTTAGTCAGTTTAAGCCTAGAAACATAACTAGAACTTACCTTAGTCAAAATCATTAATCAAACTTAGAAAAAATTAGAGCGTAAGAGAAGAAGAGAAGTCAAGAACCCTAGTTCAAGAACGCAGCAAGGTTCCATCAATTCCAACCCCGAAATCTAAAGATTTCTCCGTGGAATTCGTCACCAGATGTAGGATTTCACTAATGGGTTCCTTTCGCCCATTAGGTCCCTATAATTCAGTCAGATTCTTGATTCCATGATTATGAACAGACCTAGGGTTTCTAGAATTTCAACAGATCATCATGAATTAGTTATTTAAATGTTCCAAATCAGATTATCATG
>JAJOOR010037740.1:0-14008 GCA_036250505.1 Solanum acaule | reverse complement strand
GCAGCCATTGAACCTCGAAGATAAGCAGCATCAAGAGTCATGGCTACATTTACTGCATTTTGAAAGCAAATTTGTGTAATATTTGTGTCGGTGGAGGAGTTGTAGTAGTAGTCATGAAGAGAAGGACAAGTTGGGGAATTGTAGAATTTTGGGGCTTCTTTGAAATGAAAGTTTTTTGTGTTGATAGCGCCAATATTGTGTGCAGAAAAAGAGATGGTCCATAAAAGAGAAATTACAAGGAGGGAGCTGGAGTTGAAACTTCCAAGTTTTGGCATTATGGAGGCAGCTAGCTATACATAAACACTGATGCCACATTAGTTTCCTTATATATAGGAGTATATATTATAGCAGAAGCTCACCCTACCAATTGGTGCTTCCCTACACAAATTCGAATTTAGTCGGACTCTGAACACCAGATGAAAAATTAAAAAAATATCAGAAGCTCGCACTATAACAAAACATGGAATTAGTTACAAAATTTTCAGTAATCCTCAACTAATTCGTTGTTAAAAAATCTTAGCTAATTGCATCAACATAGAATTTTTGCCAAAAATATATATATCACCAATCAATAGCTAAATGAAATTAACATAAATTTTTTATTGTTTATCTACAAAATTATCCTTCGCTAAGTTCTTGTTTTTTAGTAGTGTCAATGTTTCTGCCTATCCCAAATTGGCTGTAATTATTTTACATAGTTGACTTGGTTGTGTATAATAGTTTTATATAGGTCTTAGGGCTACTTGAATGACAGATTCAAAAAGCTTCCGAAGGGAGTTTATATATATATATATATATATAAACAATGTTGTAAAGATTATATATATAATGTAATTTTTTAACAAAATGGGTCTGATAGAAGTCTAGAACCAATAGCTTTGCCCTTGGATGATACTGAGAGCTTAAACTCAAGTAAATATGACCGGAACAGTATAATAATGGTTTAATTAGTTATATACAGTGATATTGTTCAACTATTTTTATATTAGTAATGTATTTTAACCTGTGATAACTTATCAATTATGATTTTCTTTATCAAGCTATCATTTTAATAGGAGAAATGTTTAATTATCGTCCAAACTTACGTATAATTAGCTTATAAATAATGTAATCATGTGCATAAAACTTAAAGTCAATAATGAGCTTAGTTGGTTGTAGGTTTTAGACAAAAAAATTTGGAAATACATGAGAAAGTAGAAGACTAATATTTGACTTGTAACAAGTTATTCCCTCTGTCCGTTTTAACCATTGTTTTAGCAAAAATAAACAATTATTTTAGAAATTCAAGATTAAAGTTTGTAATTATTTTCAATTAAATCCTTAACATTAAAAAAATTAATTAAATTGTTCATTTCTCGAAAAAAAAATCTAATAAACAACCCATATGAGACGGAGTAGTAAAATTTGGGAGAAGAAAGCGCAAGTGTTTGTATCATGTGGCTGCCCTTTACATGTACTTGTCTTTAGAGATAAGCAAATACTCCTATCAATCTTGTTTTAGTTACCACATCCACGTCCACGGTAGTTGCCACAACATCAAAGTCGAATTCAGAATATGAATAAAGTGTATAAATTTTGGATTTGACACTAATGATTTTTTTTTAACCCTAGTATAATTCGCAGTCGCTATAACCTCTGTCCTTTGGGTAGACACTCTGTGGTGAGCACTTTATGTGTACGGGATAAACCCCCACGATGTAATAGCCTGTGAATTACACTCTGTGGTGAGCACTTTATGTGTACGGGATAAACCCCCACGATGTAATACCTGCAGAATTCACATATTTATTACTAAGTAATATAAGTATATTTTTCATAAATGCAACAAAATGTCAATTGTTTTAAAGAAAAAGCTGCGCGCTCAACGTTACGTAAAATTAAGATTTCATCAGACTTTATTAGTTATAGAGTTGTTATGGCAGGTGAATAAAAACACATCACTTCCACCATATAACTTCAATTTTTCACTGAATTAGTGATTATTTCTCAATGGAATCCACACAACCAAACATCTGGTTAAAAAGTCAATTGCTGATTATGATATTATTTTTTTTCATCATATATAGAAAGATGACTAGAAAGTAGAAACTACTAGTCATGAAAAAAAGTAAGTCATTAATAAGGTCGGCCGTATTATCTCTTTTTCATACCATGTGACCAAAACACTTTTAATTAAATGTTGCCCCCTATTAACGTATCAACCGTATGTAGAACTAGATTTTTTTGATGTTAGATCGTGCTAAACTGAAATTATATATTGCCTTTTGTATACATTTATTTATGACTATATCTAACGTAACCACATGTTTGTGTTCCGCAAAGATGAATTTTGGGTCTAACTCAATTTCAGAAGTTAGCTCACGAGGAGAGAATTGTCTAAATCCATATAAGAAGATCGATTTTTAAGCTTTAATCTTTAGTGTTCTTTGATTTTATTTTTTACTTCTCACATTTTGGCACATGATATTCTCCGTTTATGTATGTTCCTCCAAACTCATAAACTTCAAATTCTGACTTCATGTCTATTAACTAATGTACCATGTGAATTCGAACATCACATCTTAGAGGATTGAATCCAATTTTTAGGTAGTATGTTATATGAACAACGGAGTAAATGATAAATATTAATATATCCTAGCTAAGTGTAGGATTGTGGTCGATATCTTATCTAAATAGGATTGTAATTAATTTGAATGTCGTACTACGTTTTATTTTTCCGCTTTTATTTGTATAATATGACTATTATATATGTTAATGACCATTTAAATCAAACAATTGAGGGAAAATATCACATTTTAATTGAAGAGATAGACTGATCAGAAGAAAGATGGAATTCTCAACCACGAAAGTATGTTTTATGAACAGATATTAATTAATGTACGCACTTTGTTCCAGTAAGTTAGATCCATGTTATTAGCTACTTATTCATAAAAAGGTATATTCGCACGTGAAAATTAACAGTCCCTTCTGTTGAGTTGTTTAAACATATTTAGGGCCAATTAATGATGATGAACAAATGATTGAAATTGCATGTGCCCTTCACATGTTTGTGCTTTAAGTTACAATTATAGATTTTTAACAGATAGTGTGGTGCTCGTTTGGTTTGTGAGATAAAGTGGGATATTTTAAGATTTAATTTGAAATTAAAGTTATATTTCGATCTATTGAAGATATGATTAATCCCATGACAAATATATACCTCAAATTTGGCGTTATTTATTTACTTAAGAGATGGGATAAATTATCAAAAATTATAATTTCAAAATAATTTTGTCCGCAAATCAAACGATTCCTAGTTGTTTGATTTTTCCTACGTTTTGAGCGGTTCTCAATTAAAAATAATTAAGCATTTTCTATGACTTGTTAAGCATGAAAAAATTCCAATGAAAAGATTTTCCTTTCGATCACAAAATTATTGCAAATAATACCTGCTACTATTGCCCTACCATCACTGGACGATATTAAACATCTCTTTTTTGATGACCCAAGTTTGTTTCGTACCTATTAACCCCACCAGCATGCAATTATATTATGGATTGTATCAAAATTCATTCCGAGTAGTCCCTATAATCCTTCGAAATCACTGTCACGACAAGAGGGGACTCCAATCTTAAGATTGTTTGTTAGAGTCACCAAGGAGCAACAAGAGGTAAGAAAAATAAAATTAATATCATCCCGGACACGACTGTACACACACATAACAGCTTCCTTCTAATATCATATTTTATCATTTATTGTTGCATCATAAACTCTGGAATTCTGCTGGGGTCAATAGCAAAGTCATTGTGTTCAAGAACCATCGTGAACCCCCTATTATTTCACTCCCTTCCACTCATATTGTTATATAATAAAATAAATACTCGCATGAAATTTTCATTTTATTAACAGTACACTCTTTAAGTCCTAGACACTCAACAATCATAATAGGGACATGCCCCCTATATAGCAAATTGACCTGTAGATTAAACAAGTAATTAAGCACAGAGTGCCTCTGTCTTTTTTCATCTTTCAAAGACAATTGTCAGTTAAATCACATTCAATCAACATGAATGTAGAAGAGATGCACAAAAGAGAACAAGCAATAATTTTTGTCACACTAATCACCATTTTAACTCATTTTCTCAGCCAACTTGGGATGGAAAAACCAACTTTAATGAACAATCAAGAACCACAATTCTCGTGTTGCAACGCAGATTCCACTAATCACATCAGTTCATCTTTGTGTTGCAACTTCAGAGTGCAAAAATTCAACATATTTACAACCATTAAGAATGATTACTACAAGTCAGTACTCGGGCAACAGCTGAAGGAGAAAGTTCATTCAATAACCAAACAAATATAGGAATACAAGAAATCCAACAAGCAAGAACATAAACTTCAGATTATTATCTGCCTGTCCTTGGGATGGGTGTGCAGCAGCATTGTGAACATTCGCACCATGATATGCAGGAGGATACACAAATGGGTAATTTGGTGCTGTACCAAATGCAGCTGGACCTTGGAATCCATGAAACTGAAAACTGAGCAATGATGGGAATAATCCACCGAAACCAGCAGACATTGTGAAGTTACCAAAACTTGCAGTTGCTCCTGGAAACAATCCTCCCATAAGACCAAAACCGGGATTAGGAAAAGTATTTGATTCTGGTGGAGGCGCCGTTTCAGGTCTTTGTCCTGCTGGCCTTCTAGGAATTTCAACTCCAGGTACTGGTTTTGATCTGGGATCAGTTGAAGTCCTCCCTCTTCCATAAAGAGGAACAAGCTTCTCCTCTTGTATTAGGGCCTTACAAACAGGGCACTCATGGGATTGTGAGTGAAGCCTTAGCCATCTATACAGACATGGCCAACAGTAGAGGTGACCACAAAGGGTCACAATAGGATCTTGTGCCAATTCAAAGCAAATGTTGCATTCAAAATCACCAGCATCATTGCTGCCATTCCCTGAGGAAGACGAATTCTCAAAGGTTGTGGAAGTTGTGTTCTGCATATTTCACTCAATATCTGTATCAGCACACGGAAATAATGTACTTCACCTTTTAATTGCAACATATTAAAAACAAAATTTAGTCCAAGGGAACTACGAATGAAGATCCAGATAAACAGAACGAATGGCACATTAGCATTACAAAAACTGAACCAAAGTCATTTGCTCAAAATATTCAACTTTGCGAGCACAGGTTTTTCAGTAAGCTAGACCCCTACATTGTTTCCATTCCATAAACAAATCTGGTCACTCAAGAAATCTGTTGGACTGACCCAGGCCTCTAGTGAGTTATAAACATATTTCAAAAAGGTCACATCTTTGATGATTCCATCATATGTGATTGAGTTGTGATGACATCCCCATCATACCAAAACTAGCTATGTATCGCTTTACAAACATTTAACAAAAAAATGAGAACTTTTTTCTTTTGCTCAAGTATTTGATTAATTGAAATGTCATATTTCTTTAAAATGAAGCATTACAACTATAACATGACTTTCCAAAAATAAGATAAAACACTATCTCGCTTTCAAATTTTTTTTTTTATGACCTTAGTGTCCCGATCAGCTTTTCACATATCTCAACTCACCTTCCACAACCAACACTTACCAGTAACTCTATATCTCTATCCACCCAGACTAAAACAGATGCATAGAGTCACCTAGTTTTTTTTTTTTTTTATCTTTGTTGAAATGTGAATCTGAGACCTCATGGCTCTCATCTACTTCAGACCACAAGGCCACACCCTTGGGCGCCACTTTCAAAAACTCTATAGCCTAGGCAATTCAATCATGTTATGAAATACGAACAAGTGGGAGATCTCCACCACGATTTAATTTCATTCTTCTAAACTTTGGAAATTAGGCGCAACATAAGAACCAATAGATGAAACCTCCTCAAGCAAGGAAATCTAAAGTTTATAACTTTTTAATTGTCATCCATGTTCAATAATATATGGAATAATTATATATAATGATTTATCCAAACATAAAATTATCTTAATCATAATTGAACCTGATAAACTGTGAAAAAGCAAATGTTTCTATACACGCAATTTCCATAAAATCCGATCAGATCAATAAGATACATATCCAAAACTAAGAATTACACAAAATTCACATATAATAGACGCCAATTAATTGAAGATTAAGGTAAAATTGATTGATTAACAGTGATTAATCACAAAACTTACCGATTTGGCAGAGGAATAATGATAAATTGGGAAGGAATGATGATGACTTCAAACTGTAATCATTTTGCTGATTTCTGGTAATATATGTTAAAAAGAATTGACCCCATGGAAGATTCTAGGGCCTTCTACACCCTTTGGAATTCAAAATCTTCGATTCAAAGGAGAAAATTTAGGATATTAATGTCATAGGAAGGTTCCAGGGGCTTTCGGATCTAACTTCAGCTTCTCCTTATGTTTGGGCTTCATAAAATTCTCAAGTCCACTAAAAACGCAACAAGTATTGGGTCTACTACCATACCTTCCAAAATTAACAAAAATGTACCGTCCATCTCATTTCATGTTGATATATCACCAAGTTCATTATGTTAAAAGAAAATATTTAGTACAATATTTGTGGCAAAAGAATATTTTTCGGGGGAACTTAGTTTAATTATGCTACATAGCTATACTTTGCAAATTACGATTTGTAGTTACATGTTATAGGGAGGAGAGTGGCGAGCAAGATTGGGACAGGGAGGAGAGAGGCGAGCGAGAGAGTGGGAGAGAGGTGAATTGTATATGTATATCGGTTAAATAATTATATATTATACATATGTATTTGTATATTTTGACGAGCGAGACTAGGAGAGGGAGGAGAGAGGCGAGCGAGATTGGGAGACGGCATTAATTTGTATAATTTGCATCTCGTTTGTATGATTCGCAGGTACGTTTGTATAATTCACGTATTTTTGTATAATTGAGTAATATAAACCTGGAGTTATACAAATATGATAAAACTCGAAATAAAGAATTGATACAAACACATAAGCATATGAATTTTAAACAATTATACAAAATATATTATACAAATTACATTATATAAATTATATTATGCAAAATCCGAAAACTACACGTTTATACAAACTTTAAAAAGTTATACACAAAAAAAGATTGAATGTGTATGATGACAAAACTGAAAAATCAAAGAAAATCATCGTCATATACAAATACAAACCATCGTATACAAATACAAATCAATCGAAGAATTGTTAGTTGTGAATTATACAAATGTGGCGAATTATACAAACATGGCTAATTATACAATCTCGAAGTCAACCCACATAATTAATGGTTAATGTTAGTCGCGAGTGATAATTATAGCAAACCATAGCTATGATGAGTAATTAAGTAGTATAAGTTTGTTTAACCGCGTAATTTTCCCTATTTTGAATTAAAATGAAGAATTTTTTTAAATGATTATAATTTGGACTTAATTATAAAATTATAATTGTAATTTGTCTAATTAGAATTCATAGCTACATGTTAGAAGGAGGAGAGAGGCAAGTGAGATCTAAGAAAGTGATGAGAGAGAGAGGCTAAAGAGAAGTTGAATACATGTTGTATTAGATTATATCACGAATACAATTGATTTGTATCAATAATTAGACGAGCGAGGTTGTGAGAGGAAGGAGGGAGCAGAGAAGAGAGACAGAGAGGTTAGATACAAGTCAAATTCGTTGTGTAATTCTGTATTTGTATTCATATATTGCTTTGTGTATTTGTATTTATGTGTTACCATGTATGTTTGTATTTATTTTGTATTTGTTAACTTGTGTGTTTGTATTTATATTTATATCTATTATAATTATTTGTTACCTTGAAAAAGTTATCGTTTATATTTGTATCATTGAAATATACAATTGTATTTGTATTTATCTGTTGCCTTGTGCATTTTTATTCATTTGTTGCCTTGTGCATTTGTATTCGACTGATATGGGGGAGGCAATCTAGAGAGGGAAGAGATAGAATGGGGGAGGCGATCTAGAGGGAAGAGATAGAATGGGGGAGGCAGTGAGACTGGGCAAAGAGAAAGGCGAGCTAGCAAGAGATGACAAAGAGAGGTGAGTGAAAGAAGAATAGAGCATTGAGAAATTTGTTATGAAATTCTACCTATAAATTATAACTATGAATTGTAATTATTTTGAATTATAGTTGTGTATATTAAATATAACAATTTGGACCTATCGGGGGTGGGGGATCGTGGGATTTCTGTATGAGGTGAGAATGGATTGGTGTGTGAAATATGTCAATATTTTAGTAAATTAAATGTAGGGAAAATTAGCAAATTAGTCACAATTCCTAATATAATTAGTAAAAACATCTACACTTTAGAATAATTATTTAAAATGTCAAAATGTCAATATTTTAGAAAATAATTTGTATTCAATTATTTTTATTTTTCTTTCCTTTTATTTCTCAAAACAGTCCAACATTGCACCAACTTCTACAACATAACCGGTAAAAAAGAAAAAAAATACATCTACGATCCATTACCCTTCTTCCTAGGTTTTAACCCCACTAAAATTTTTCCCATCTTTCAAGTTTTCACATTTTTTTCTCTTTCTTCACGTTATCACCATTGTTCTCTCCCTCATTGTTCAAGAAAAACTAATTCTTCAAGTTTCTCCCAATTTGTTCAGATCTCTCAATTAATTCAAGAAATTTCTCAATTGATAAAAGTAATTTCGAAATCACCAATTATTTAGTGAGATTTTTTGAGATTTAGTTTTTAAAATCACAAATTATATTGAATTTTGGATTTATGTAGTACTAATTTTTTGAAGAACGATTTTTTCTTCATTTAAAATCACAACTAAAAGATATTTGTTACCTTTAGAAGAATGGTCGTCAGCCCAAAAAAAATCCTTCTAGTAGACTACACAAAACAACAGAAGTGCTCAATTTTCCAGATTTGAAGATATGCCCAATTTTTCATTTTTCATGTCAGAACTGCAGATTTTTTTTTGAAAAATATCTCTGATATTAGTTAACTCAATTTTTTTACCAGACACTATTTTGAAAATCACAAGTTTTCCGTCTTTCAATTAGTATTGTTTGATTTTTTTGTGAGTTTGTTTTCATATTCACCAATTATTTTGTGAGAATTTCCTCTTTTATGTATTTTGGATTTTTCGTCTTTTAAGCACTATTATTTAAATTTCTTTTTGTAATTTTATTTTCATATTTGAGATTTAGTAGATTATAGAAATCTACATTGGCATTCATACACCATATATTGTTTGATTTTTTATATATTCATATTTAATAATTTTAAATTTTGCTTATAGGGTTACTTATGCGCAAGTGAATACGAATTTTCGAATTTAGATTTGGTGAACAAAAAATCAGAAAAAAGAAAATAGCAGACGAAAAATAAGAAAGAGAGAGTCAGAATATTGTATTTCTCTTTTAGTTTGTAGTCATTCCAATAGGTATACCAAATAGATTTGTATTTCTTAAGAATATATGTATCCTAATTTTTTTCATAGGTAATTTGTATTTTTTTTAAGAATATTGTATCATTCCTCAATAGATTGTATTATTTTCGCTATGTATGCTATTTTTTTTCTAAAATCTTGTATCCCTATTTCTTTCATAGTTAATTTGTGTTTTTTTTTTTTTTTTGAAATATTGTATCCTTTCTCAACCGACTATATTATTTCCACCATGTATGCTATTTGTTTTTCCAGAATCTCGTATCCCTATTTCTTTCATAGTTAATTTGTGTTTTTTAAAAAAAAATATTGTATCCTTCCTCAACCGACTGTATTATTTCCACCATGTATGCTATTCCAGAATCTTGTATACTTTCATAAATCATATTCATATGTAATGATTGGATTATATTGGGGTACAATACAATTTTAGTTTTCATTATGAAAGTAATATACTATTTTTAATTTGAATGGTAAAGTGTGCACATAAAATGTAAAAATTATTAGTATACAATTACGAAGAAAACATAATAAAAAATTTATCTTTTCTGTTATTAAATAATTATATTCTTTTAAATCAAACAAATAAAAAATACATAAATCAGATACATAACAAACTAAAATATTGACATTTTAAATAAATATTGAAAGTTTGGATAAGGAATCTTATTAAATGTCAAAATATTGACATTTTGAAAAAATACCCTTAAATGTATTCTAATATAATTGATTTTCTTTTCTTTTGTTTCGCAAATCAGGCCCACATTTGAGTCCATTTTGACTCCACTACCACGTGAAAAAAAGTAAAAAAGGACTCTATTATCAACTCTCCTCTCTCTAGGTTTTTTTTATTCCAAATATCTCATTTCTCTCTCTCACGCATTCTTCACTATTTTCTCTCCTTTTCTTGTTTAACAAATTTATCTCTTCGAAATTTCTCCACTTTTTTCAAGAAATCTCATTATTCAATCAATAGATTTTTCACCCACTAATAAAGGTAAATACATTGTCTCCAAGTATCTTTTGAGATTTCCCTTTATTATGCATTTCTGATTTTTTGTGTTTTTAACAACAATTTTAGATTTGTTTTCATATTCGAGATATAGTAGTAATTTACATTAACATTCATTTATTATATATTGTTCGATTTTAGGAATTTTATATACGTTCATATAAAATAATTTCAAAATTTGGCTTATAGGATTTTAGGTTTGGGGAAAGCATCTGATTGTCACTATAATGTTTGATTCAACGAGAATTACAAGAGGTATCCCAAATAATATTCAATTTTTTAGGGATTTTCGCTCGTTTAATTTTTGTATTACCCAAGGGTTGCTCGAAAATGTAGGCTCTACAACTAAAATGGCGCAATAGAGCAATCCAAAAAAAAAAGAGAGTTATGGGTACTGAAGATACTAATGAACAAGTTTAAGTTCAAATGGCTAAAGAGAGCAGATCTAAGCATCTACATGATCCTATCCGTATGTGAAATTTTTTCATGTTGTGTTTTATATAACGAAACTTTGTATTTCTTTGTCAATTTGTATTCACTCCAATATTTATACCAAATTGATATGTAGTTCTTTAAGAACCATATTTGTATCCATTTATTTCCTTCACATCGTAATTGTATTTTTTTTCTAGAATCTTGTATCCTTTCTTAAATTGTATTCATTCTAATATGTATGATATGCGTATTTGTATTCATTATGATTTTTATGTTGGAGTTTGTATAATAACATTTGTATTTATTTATTAGATTGTATTCATTCTAATAGGTATGCCAAATTGACTTGTAAGTATTTAAGAAGCATATTTATATTCATATACTTATGTAAGCTCGTGTTCATTCAGAAATGATACAATATTGGTTTGTATATTTTTCAAAAACGTATATTATTTCTTAAAATTCCAACAAAATTTACATTTTAGTCATCAAAACATACAAATTTACAATTATGGTAACAACCAAAATTTGTATTTCAAGAAAAAATGTATTTCTTATTTGTTATGTATTCCAAAAATATATTCACTTCAACAGAGATTGAGTATTATCAATGAAAACTTGAACATCGATATTGGAAGTTTGATCAACAAGGGGGACGATGCTCTGTAGTTTATTTTTGAATTTGTAACTGATGAGAATTTTAAGTGATGTTTCTTTTTAAAAATATTTTCTTCCCTAAATTACTCCTCGTTGTTATTAAATAATTGTATTCTTTCAATTTAAACAAATAATAAAAACATAAATCAGATACATAACAAGCTAAAATTTTGACATTTTAATAAATATTGAAAGTGTTGCTAAGGAGTCCTATTAATTACTTTATATTGACATTTTGAAAATTTTCTCATTTCCGATTCATAAGCCCAAAACCCATTGCGTCACAGATCAACACGGTCCAAAAGTTCATAATTCTTCTAATTGAAATTAAAAGTAAAATTTATTAATGATCGACACCAAAATCACATTTTTCTCAATTAATTGTTATTTAATAGATTATTTCTATTATACTTTTAAAACGAAATGGAGACCAGAAAATTACTAAATGGAGGAGGCAGAAATAGTGTCGTTTCTTTCACCTCTTATTCTCTTGTGTCTTGTCCTGTTCCATTATTTTACTCCTAATTTTTCTTAAAAATACTGTTAGGTTTTAGCAAGGTGTGAATGGAAAATAAGAATGAGAAATTGGGAAATATGGGGAACCAATTTGGAGGGAAAAATGAAAAGTCATTGAAAATGAAAAGTTTTTGAAAATGAAAAGTCATTTCTCTTATATTGGTAGAAGAAAGGAAAAATGTTGTCTTTATATTGGGAAACATTTCCTTTAGCTCTTAAAGGGTTAAGAAAAAGGTGCCCTTTGTGCTGTCGTCGCTCGACCTCGGCTTCGGCAATTGATTGATAATATTTTTGGGCAAAATTTATTTAATCAATCTCATTAATGTTAATTAATTAACATTTTGAATTAATTTCGCGTAACAGAATTATTATAAAATTCGCGCGTAACTGTAAAGTCGTTCTGAAGGGACCTGTTCCTTCCGAACAGACATTATATTTTCCAAAAGACACAACGGTCTGAAAAGACATGTCTGAACATATGCGTTCACACCATTGTCCGAACAGATGCGTTCATTGCTGCAATTGGCTATAAATAGAGAGTTTTTTCTCACTTTTCAACACTGAATTTTTTTCTCTCTTCTGCATACATTTTCTTACAAATCAAATTGTCGATCGACTGAGTCTGTGTGTGCTCTCGTTGTTGTTCTTGCGTTCGCTAGAATTAGTGAAGTTTGAGGTACCGCTACTTCTCTAATAGTTAATCTGTTTTATCTTGGGAGGAATTAATCAATAACCTTGGATACTTGAGGGGATTAAATTTCTTAAGAAAATACAGTGGGTTCTGTGGACCTGAATTATTTATTTTCTGTCCGTTTCATCTCTTTTTGTTTCTGTTTTTTCTAACCTGAATACAGGAGATAACAAATACAACCATTACTATTTGAGAATTTAATAATTCTTTGAATTATCAGTTTTAGCAATCAATCTAGAAATAGTTTTTGCTACAAAAGCTTGTGGTAGGTACTAATATTTAAAGAAGCAGGGCTTCTTCACATGAATGATGCTTAAAATATTTGTCAAACTGTAACGACCCGAACCGTCGTTAATTAGGAAAAATTCAGGGCCACTGTCCCGCCAGGCCGGGCTAGATGCCGCTAGGGCGGGGTAAGTTGGCGCTAAAGCGGGATAGGTGAGACAGAATGTAAATAACGCAAATTCTTATTTTCTCTTTCTTCCTAAAAAACCTAGATTAGATGTAACTCACCCAGAACCCTCCAAAAAGCTGCTCCAAGCTTGGGAAAGAAGGAGGAAGAGATTCTAGCGTGAGAATGGCGATATATTGTGGATTTCTGGCCAAGATCACCATCACAAATCCCGAAAAACAGGAATCGAAGTCAATAACTCCGTGCAGCTGCTTGGCGCCCAGATAGGCTAGGTTTTATGAATTAGTAGTTATAAATCTGCGTTCACTGCATAATACATGTAAATCAATGGTAGAATTTATGCATAGGCCTTTGTGCACAGAACTAAATACGATTAAACCCTAGGAAGAAGCCTGAGATAATGAACTAGGGATAAGTATGGTTGAATTAACGTCTACATGATATTCGTCGGTGAGTAGTTTATTGGGAAGGTGTTGATTTCATGACTGTGTGTTGTGCGTTTGTTCTTGTTTAATTATAATACGTACAAGAATTCGAACGAAGCATGTTGATCACACCTAATGTGAACAAGCATGAATGAAGAACTATATACTATGAATCATCTCTTGTTGTATGAATGTGATGATATGCATTGTGATTGTGATTATGGATCGGTTGCCACGTTTCGGCATAACTAACTTGGATCGATTGTAACGTTCCGGCATAAATATGTGTAATGACCCTCATGGTCATTTCTGTGTCTTGCCTTCTGTGTGTCGTTTAGAGCGTTCCTATAGCGACCCCAAGTCATTTATGACTTGCTGGGACTGACAGTTCGGTCACCTGGTCGTTCGTTTGGTCTTGGTGCGAGTTTTT
>JAJOOR010037739.1:0-11500 GCA_036250505.1 Solanum acaule | reverse complement strand
CGTATGTAGATGTTTATGGTTCTATGGACATATGTCTAGGTGTCCTTTGGGTAAATGGTTTTGCGAATAGCTGGTTTAAGTTTGCATTTTTATGTTGTTTATCGCTAACTTGTTTGCTTGTACCTGTAGCTATATTTAAACAAACATTTTGGGTTTTAAGGAGTTTCCCATCGTCTCCTTTTAGCTCTGGATTTTTCCGACCGACGTAGCTCCGCATTTTTATAGTCATGCTGCTGACTAGCTTTAGACTTTAGATTATCTTCATTAGCCTTTAGCTTTTGTATCTCGTTGTCCATACTGTCCACTTTTATACAAAAATCTTTTTGTAGTTTTTCATTGGAGAGCAAAAGAAAACAACTAAAATAAGATAAGGAAATAAAAAGGAAACGGAATGAAAAAAGGAAGAAGTATCATGGAGTTGACTGCCACCACATGCGTGCCACATATATTTCGCAAGTGTAGACATGCGCCACGCATATGAGCCCCATGTGTCGGGCTAAAAACTAGCAATAAAAATAGGTCATTTGCATTGGCACATGCATTTCACACAAGCAGACACGTGGCACGCATTAGAAGTACAATTTCTAGGTAGAGATCTAACTACAACTCATAAGGACATGCATTTCACATGAGAAGACATGTCGCACGCAAATGAAGTACAATTTCTAGGCAGACACCTATCTATAACTCATAAGCACATGCATTCAGACCTACGTTTTTCAAGTGGAGACATGTGGCACACAGGTAGAAGGCAGTGAGTGTTTAAATCTGATCCTCTCACTTGCATAGAACTTGCATTTCACAAGGGTTAGACATGTAGCAAGCAAGTGTCTTACAAGCACCAAACCACCCTAAGGCCAATAATTTTCCAATATCATAGTCTAGCAGGTACTCAAAATTTCCTTAAAGACTTACCAACAAGTTTAAGACCATACTATGACCATTTAACATACTTTCTATGACTTCCCTTAAGAAAAATGTTATCCCATCTATCATGGAGAAACATCAAATTATGTGTAACACCCCGCTATTTGAAAGAGCTAGAATTAGAAAGAACCATTTTTGGAAAGAATGAGAAATCTGAAATTTGGCAAATTATGTTTAGTATGATTTTTTGGTCAACTTCAAACGACCTTAACTCCTAGAACAGAATGAGTTAGGTGGGAAAAAAGATACCATATGAAAGTTCTTTGAATTATCTTTCCAACGCCACCGAGTTTGCTCGTTTTCGAGTTCATATGAGGGAATTATGCCCATTTGAATTTGGGTTGTCTAGATAAGGAAAGTTAACCAGATTTTAAATGGGTATTTTGGTCTTTTCCATACCCATTTGATTTATTTCGGGTCTAAACTGAGTTAGATTAGTTTACGCGTTACCAAATCACGCTAGGTTTTTTGCAGAAAGAACTCAAGAGGAGAGAGGAGAAGAAAAGCTCAAGATTCGTCAAGTTCTTGCGATTTTGATTTCGGATTTCGCCAAGGATTCAATCCTACAAGGTATGTGGGTTCACATACCATTGGGTTTGTTCACCCCACGTTCCAAACATGTTTATTTCAGCGTGAATTCTTCCTAAAAAGGATGGAAGTTTGATGTTCATGATGTGTGTTCTTGAATATGCTTTCGTTCTTGAATTGGGCTGAGATTGATGAGTTTTTAAGATAATTGTATCGATTTTTAGAGTTTCTCTAATTTAGATTCTTGTGTACATGTATTGGGTACGTGAATCTAAAGAGAACTTGAGAAAAAGAATCGAATTAGATTGAATTAAGGTAAGAAAACGAGAAGAAAATTCGTCAGGAAATCACCGGGGGAACGCCTGGCGCAGCGCACCCCACTTCCTCTAGAGAGGCTGGGGTGGTGCACCAACAGTGCGCCCAAAACTAGTCCCAGTAAATTAGGGGGCCACGCCCCATGCCAGGAACCTGTCCGGATCGTCTGCCCCACCCATTTTTTGTCGTCTAGTCCGTCTGATTCCTTCTAAAGTGTATTAACACTTCCTATCGATTCTAACTACTCTAAATGACTTCTAAACATCTATAAATCATCCGTAAACACGAGTCATAACCTTGAATCCATAAATTCAAATTCAAGGAAAGTTAAGAACTAAGTTTAGAGAGTTCTTAGAGTTTTCCAAAAGTCTTTTACAATCATTCCAAACATGTTTTAAAGACTTATGCATTAAGTTGAGTAAGACTAAGAGTAAAGTTCATTTCTTCAAAAGATTATACGGGAACTAAGTATTCCCAAAAGTTAAAATGTTTTCATATTTAAACAAAAGAGGAAACAACGATTTCCAAGAGAGATTTTAAGCTAGTTTTTGAGTAATAATCTCAAACCACAAAAAGAGTTATGTTTTTAAACATATGAGCTGAGCATATTTTGGGAGTAGTATTGAGCACCGGTATGGGGAAGAGTTCATAACGACTCAAGTCTCCATAAACCATGTAGCCATCGTGGGTAGAAAGGGTCATACTTTTTAGATGATTCCTTAATGCGTTTTAGCATAGACTAGAGGATCCACTTAGTTGAGGTGTTCTATATCCTGGCAAGTTATATGACAGTTCTGGCAGCGTGGGCGAGACGTTGTATCATCACATAGCTCATAGTGATGGTTGTCGGTTAGACAAACTCCTACAGAAGTATATTTCTTTATTTTATTTATATATATTGAGTTGTTATTGTATTTTCTTAATACATTGAGTTGATACCCATTGTCTAAATGCTTTATATAAACTGCATCTTTACTGTTGTTTATTTATGCATTGAGTTGAGTATCCTAGCGTTGAGAAAAGTTGAGGTAAGTGTTCCTTTCAGAATTCAGTTCAAGTTTATGTCATTTTTAGTTTTCCCCTCGAATGTTCGTACATTCAATGTACTGATGCCATTTGGCATGCATCGTCTTATGATGTAGATACAGGTAATCAGGATAAGCATCCAGTGCCTCGTTGATCCAGTAGAGTACTTGGAGTCAGTTGGTGAGCCTCCTTGTTATCTGGAGGGTCCCCTTTTTACATTGTTTTTAGCATTTTCAGATGTTAGGATGATGGGGGGTCTTCTCCCCACATCCCTCATAGTTTAGAGGCATCATAGACAGTTAGTTATTTGTTCTTTAGTCTTTCCATTTTCAGTTGTTTATGTTAAGACTTGAGTTGCTACTTTGGCTAAGTTGAATGTTTATTTCTAAAACATTCTAAGTTTAGTTTGAGACAGTCGTGTTTAAATTGCATTTGAATTCTCTTATTAATGCTGAAAGTCTTCCGCTGAGAGTCTAACCAGGCCAAGGGATCACTTTGGGCCAGCAATGGTTCTCGAGTGTAGTCCCACCAAGGGTGTAGACTCGGGGTTTGACAAACTTGGTATCAGAGCCCAGAATTCAAGAGTCCTAGGGTGTCTATAAAACCATGTATGTAGAGTCCCAGTTATCGGTATGAAGCGCTTCACATCTATAATTAGGAGGCTGCAATTAGGAACTATCTCACTTCTTTCATATTCATATCATGCGATAGAGTTAACCTCTATAAAGTTTCCTTCAAACTCGTGCTTGCGCGTGTCTTTCAAATCATGCCTCCACGAAGAGCTGTCATAGGTTGTCCCGCTAGGAGGAATGCTAAACCTATAACATCTCTCTATTTGAAAGAACAAGGAAGAATTAAAAAATTGGAAATAGTCATTTTAGGAAAGAATGGAAAATCTGGAAATTTGGTTAAGTTATGTTAAGTACAGTTTTTGGTCAACTTCAAACCACCATAACTCCTAGCTCAGGATGAGTTAGGTGTTCTTCTAGATACCATAGGAAATATCATTGAATTATCTTTCCAACACCTCCAAGTATGCGCGATTTCGAGTTTGTATGAGTGAGATATGCCCATTGGAAGTTGAGTTGTTTGGATAAGGAAAGTCCAATCTAAATTTTTAAAGGGTGGTTTGGTTTTTTCCTTGCCCAATTGTTTTATTTCATTTTTTGTTAATTAAGTTAGGGTCTAATCAGAATTAGATCAGTTTACACTTACCAAAATACGCTAGGTCTTGGAGAAAAGAGAAAAGAGGAGAAAGGAGAAAAAAAGTTCATAGTTCGTCGAGTTCTTGGAGATTTTCGTGTGCATTTCACAAAGAGTTAATCCCTACGAGGAATGTGAGACGTTCATAGAATTGGGTTTATTCATGCGCCAAACATGTTTAGTTCAGCAAAATTCGTTCAAAAAAGGTTGAAAGTTTGATGTTCTTGATATGTATTCGTGAATTTGTTTTCGTTCTTAAATTGGGATGAATTGAGGAGTTCTTGGGATCATAGCGTTGAGTTTTAGAGTTGATTTGAGTTAGGTTCTTGGGTACAATTGCTAGGTATCTGAATCTAAAGAGAATTTGACAAAAATAGTTGAGTTTAGGCAAATTGGGGATGGAAAATGAAGAAGGAAAAAGTCGGACGAATCTAGGAACTTGGTCTGCGTCGCGGACCTGCTCCTCAGATTTGGGAAAAGTTTCTTCGTGTTGCAGGGAGGTCACGGACCGTTCTGCCTCAAAAGTTATTTTCACGACCAAATAATTAAATACATCTCCGCGTCGCGAACCTTTTTCCAGAAAGTGACTTCTTGATATTTTTTCATTTTAATATCTAAAAACACTCCTAAACATCATGAGATCCTTCCTATCACAAATCACAATCGTTGAACCCATAAATTCAAATTCAAGGAAGGTTAAGAATCAAGTCTAGAAGTTAAGAATCAAGTCAAGAGAAGTTCATAAAGTATTTCAAAAGTCTTTCACAAATGTTTTAAACTTTGTTTTAAGACTTAAGCTTTGAGTTGAGGAAAGAGTAAGAGTAAATTTCATTTCTTCAAAGATTATACTGGAACTAAGAATTCCCAAGAGTTAAAAATGTTTTCACATTTGAGCAAGAGGGGAAAGACTGATTTCCAATAGAGCTTTTAAGCTAAGTTTTGAGTAATTATCTCAAACCAAAGAAAGAAGTTTTGTTTTAAAAACGTATGAGCTAAGTATATTTTGGGAGTAGTATTGAGCACCGATATGGGGATGCGAGTTCATAATAGCTCAAGAATCCACAAACCATGTAGCCATCATGGTTAGTAAAGGATCATACTTTTTAAATGATTCCTTAAGTGCTTTTTAGCATAGACTAGTGGATCCACTTAGTTAAGGCATTCTATATGACGGCAAAGTATAGGACAGTTCTAGCAGCATGGGCAAGACGATGAATCACCACTTAGGCTCATAGTGGTGGTTATCGGTTAGAGAATCTCCCACAGTATTACATTACTTTATTAATACGAGTAAGTTGAGTTGTTATTGCATTTTCTTTAACAAACTCAGTCCATTTCTACTATTTTAAAAAGTTTTATATATATTGCATGTGTATTATTGCTTTATATTGAGTTAAGTTATTCATGAGTTGAGTAAAGCCAAGGAAAGTGTTCCTTTCAAATTCTTTTCAAGCTTACATTATGTTTTAGTATTCTTCTCGCATACTCCTACATTCATTGTATTGATGCCAGTTTGCCTGCATCTTATTATGACGCAGACACAGGTAACCAGGATCAGCATCCAGCACCTCGTTGATCCAATTGAGCACTCAGAGTCAATTGGTGAGCCTCATTGATTTACGGAGGAATCCTTTTTACTTTGATTTTAATATTTCAGTTGTTAGGATGATCGGGGGTCTTGTACCGACATCTCTCTTTGTTTTAGAGGCTTCATAGACAGTTAGTAGTTCTGTTTCCTTTACATTGTTATTTCTAATGTTATAACACTTGAGTTTCCATTTTGACTAAGTTGAATGTTTTATCTTTAAAATGTTCTAAGTTATATTTTAAACAGTTAGTAAAGTGCATTTGAATCCTTGTATTAATGTTTTAAGTCTTCCGCTGAGTAGTTAACCATGCCAAGGGTTCGTTTGGGTCCATCAATAGTTCTCGAGTGCCAGCCACGTCCGGTGTGTAGGCTCGGGGCATGACAAACTTGGTACCAGAGCACAGAGTTCAAAAGTACTAGGGATTCTATGAAGCCATTTATGTAGAGTCCACGTTATCGGTGTAAAGCGCGTCACATCTATAATTAGGTCCCTACAACATCTACGAACTATCTCACTTCTTTCACACTCATTTCGTGCGTTAGAGTTTGATCTTTAAAAAGTTTCTTCTAATTCGTGCTTGTGCTTGTGTTTCAATTAATCATGCCTCCACGAAGAGCTATCAGAGGTCGTCCTGCTAGGCGTAATGTTGAGGATCAAGGGGTACCCAATGCACTTGAAGTGCAACCCTAAGGAGAAGTTACCAATGCTGAGTTCAGGGAATCGATAAGAATGTTGAGTCAATTTGTGACCAACCAAGTTGGGCAGAGAGAGAACTGACAGGAAGGGAATGATGCTTCGAGGATTCATGAGTTCTTTGAGGATGAATCCTCTAAGTTTCACTGGTTCAAGCACTGCTAAAGATCCAAAGAACTTTATTAAGGAGCTGCAAAAGGTGTTTGAGGTCATGCACGTTGCTGATGCTGAGCAAATTGAACTAGCTGCATATCAACTGAAGAATGTTGCTAGGACTTGGTTTAACCAGTGGAAGGAAGGTAGAGCTAAGGGAGCACCACCTGCGAGTTGGGCTTGTTTTGAGGATACTTTCTTGGGGCGTTTCTTTCCCCGAGAACTGAAAGAGGCTAAGGTACGAGAGTTCCTCAAACTTAAGCAAGATTCTTTGAGTGTTCATGACTATGGGTTGAAGTTCACCCAACTATCCCGTTATGCTCCAGAGATGGTTGTGGACATGAGGAGTAGAATGAGTTTGTTTGTGGTTGGGTTGTCTCGTTTGTCGAGTAAAGAAGGTAAGGGTAAATGCTAATAGGTGACATGGATATAGCAAGGTTGATGGCCTATGTGCAGCAGGTTGAGAAAGAGAAGCTGAGGGATAGGGAGGAATTCAGAAATAAGAAAGTGAAGACAGGGAATGAGTCCGGGCAACAAAGAAGTAATGTGAACTATTCGTCCTTTCAGCAAAAGCAATAGGGACCTGCCCCATCATCTGCTAGTGCACTTGCACCCAGAAACAAAGGTGAGTATAATGGTCTGAATTCGCAGAACTTTAAAGCTAGACCTGCACAGTCTCAAGGTAGTGTAGCACAAAGAGATAAGTAGGCTCATGTATGTGCTAAGTGTGGTAGAACCCACCCAGGTAAGCGTCACAATGGCTCCACAGGTTGTTTCAAGTGTGGACAAGAGGGTCACTTCATGAAAGAGTTCCCTAAGAACCGACAAGGTAATGGAAATCAGGGCAATAGAGCAGTCAGGGCTGCACCTAGAGGAGCTAATTCCGGTACTAGCGAAGGAGCAAACTACCTTTATGCGATCACTAGTCGTCAAGAACAAGAGAATTCTCCAGATGTTGTCACTGGTATGATCAAAGTCTTTTCTCTTGATGTTTATGCTTTGCTCGACCCAGGAGCAAGTTTATCTTTTGTAACTCCTTATGTTGCAAATAATTTTTGATGTTCTTCCTGAGAAACTTTGTGAACCCTTTTGTGTTTATTCACTTGTTAGGGAGTCTATTATAGCTGAGCGAGTATATTGTGATTGTGTTATTTCCATCAATCACAAGAGCACCATGACTGATTTAGTTGAGTTAGACATGGTAGATTTTGATGTCATTCTAGGTATGGACTGGCATGGGACTGGCTCCATGCCTGTTATGTATCAATAGATTGTAGAACTCGAGTTGTCAAGTTCCAGATTCCTAATGAACCAGTCATAGAGTGGAGTAGTAGTTGAGCAGTGCCTAAGGGTCATTTTATTTTATACCTTAAGGCAAGAAAGTTAGTTTCCAAGGGTTGTGTCTATCACTTGGTCGGAGTTAAGGACTGTAGTGTTGAGATGCTTCCTATTTAGTCAGTTCCAGTAGTACAAGAGTTCGAGAAGGCTTTCCAGATGATCTTCCTAGAGTCCCTCCTAAGAGAGAAATAGACTACGGTATAGACATTCTTCCAGATACTCGTCATATATCTATTCTGCCATATAGAATAGCTACAGTATAGTTGAAAGAGCTTAATGATCAGTTGAAAGATCTCCTAGATAGAGGTTTTATTCGACCAAGTGTTTCACCTTGGGGCGCTCCGATCTTATTTGTGAGAAAGAAAGATGGTTCCCTTAGGATGTGTATAGATTACCACCAATTGAACAAGGTTACCATCAAGAATAAGTACCCTCTTTCGAGAATTGATGATCTTTTCGATCATCTTCAAGGTGCTTCTTGTTTTTCAAAAATAGGCCTTAGATCAGGTTACCATCAATTAAGAGTAAGGGAATGTGATATTCCCACGACAGCATTCAGGACCCATTATGGTCATTATGAGTTTCTAGACATGTCGTTCAGTTTAACCAATGCACCTGCAGTATTTATGGACCTTATGAATAGAGTATTCAAGCTTTATTTAGATATGTTTGTTATCGTATTCATTGATGACATTCTAATCTATTCGAGGAATGCGGAAGATCATGCTATCCATCTCAGACTAGTTCTCCAGACTTTAAAAGATAAGGAGTTATATGCTAAGTTCTCTAAATGTGAGTTTTGGCTTGATTTTGTGGCATTCTTGGTCCACATAGTTTTCGGTGATGGAATTAGAGTTGACACTCAAAAATAGAGGCAGTGCAGAATTGGCCTACACCCACATGTCCAACTGATATTAGGAGTTTCTCGGGCTTGGCTGGATATTATAGAAGGTTTATAGAGGGGTTCTCATCTATTTCATCCCATTTGACTAAATTGACTGAGAAAACAGTCAAGTTTCAATGGTCTGAAGTTTGTGAGAAAAGCTTTTAGGAATTGAAAAAGAGGTTGATTACTGCCCTAGTATTGACCTTACTAGAAGGTACGCAAGGCTTTGTTGTATATTGTGATGCGCCTAGAGTTGGTTTGGGTTGTGTGTTAATGCAGAATGGCAAAGTTATAGCTTATGCCTCCAGACAGTTGAAAGTTCATGAGAAGAATCACCCGACCCATGATTTAGAGTTGGCTGCCGTAGTATTTTCTTTGAAGATATGGCGTCATTATTTGTATGGTGTTCATGTTGATGTATTCACTAATCACAAGAGTCTTCAGTATGTGTTTAGTCAGAAAGAGCTTAATCTCAGACAAAGGAGGTCGTTAGAATTACTCAAGGATTATGACATGAGTATTTTTTATCACTCAGGTAAGGCTAATGTTGTTGTTGATGCCTTGAGCAGGTTGTCTATGGGTAGTACTGCCCATTTTTAGGAAGATAAGAGAGAGCTAGCAAGAAATATGCATAGACTTGCACGATTGGGAGTTTGACTAATGGATTCCACAGAAAGAGGAGTAGTGGTAACGAATGGGGCTGAATCATCATTAGTGTCAGAAGTAAAAGAGAAGCAAGACCAAGATCCTATTTTTCTTGAATTGAAGGCAAACGTTCATAAGCAAAAGTATTGGCTTTTGAACAAGGGGGAGATGGTGTTTTGAGATATCAAGGTAGATTGTGTGTACCAAGGGTGGATGAACTTCAAGAACGGATTATGGAGGAAGCTCATAGCTCCAGATATTCTATCCATCCGGTTCCACAAAGATGTATCATGATTTGAGAGAAGTTTATTGGTGGAGTAGAATGAAGAAGGGCATTGCAGAGTTTGTTGCTAAGTGTCAGAATTACCAACAAATTAAAGTAGAGAACCAAGGCCCAGTGGTTTGGCTCAGAATATAGAACTTCCGGAATGGAAGTGGGAGATGATCACTATAAACTTCATCACAGGTTTACTAAGCTCTCGCAGGCAGCATGATTCTATTTGGGTGATTGTTGATAGAATGACAAAATCAGCCCACTTTTTGCCGGTAAAGACTACCCATTCGGCAGAAGATTATGCTAAGTTGTATATTCAAGAGGTAGTTAGACTCCATTGGGTGCCAGTTTCGATTATTTTAGATATAGGTGCATAATTTACTACACAGTTCTGGAAATATTTTCAGAAAGGCTTGGGTTCAAATGTGAACTTAAGTACGGCTTTTCATCCTCAGACAGATGGTCAAGCAGAGCGCCCTATTCAGACTTTAAAGGATATGTTGAGGGCCTGTAATTGACTTCAAGGGTAATTGGGATGATCACTTGCCTCTCATTGAGGTTGCTTACAACAATAGTTACCACTCTAGCATCCAAATGGCTCCTTATGAAGCTCTTTATGGGAGAAATTGCAGATATCCTATTGGATGGTTTGAAGTTGATGAAGCTGGATTGATAAGACCAGACTTAGTGCATCAAGCTATGGAAAAGGTGAAAGTTATTCAAGAGAAGTTGAAAACAGCGCAGAGTCGTCAGAAATCCTACACTGATATTAGGAGGAGGGAGTTAGAGTTTGAAGTAGATGATTGGGTCTACTTGAAGGTTTCACCATGAAGGGTGTTATGAGATTTGGTAAGAAGGGAAAGCTTAGTCCCCGGTATATTGGTCCTTACAGGATATCAAAAAGGGTTGGTAATGTAGTTTATGAGTTGGAGCTACCACAAGAGTTAGTCACGGTTCATCCGGTATTTCACATCTCCATGTTGAAGAAGTGCATGGGAGATCCTTCATTGATTACCAACTAAAGATATTGGGATCAAGGATAGCTTGTCTTATGAGGAGATTCATGTTAAGATTCTAGATCGCCAAGTTTGTAAGTTGAGAACAAAAGAGGTAGCATCAGTCAAAGTCCTTTGGAGGAACCAATTTGTTGAGGAAGCTACTTGGGAAGCTGAGGAAGATATGAAGAAGAGTTATCCACATCTCTTCGAATCCAGAGAAATTCTAGACCAAGGTACTAATTCTCTTCTTAGTACTCTTTAATTGATATACTTGATGTGTTAGATTTGATTGTTGGGTGTTTGAGCTAATTGTTAGATGTTACACCCTTAGCCTAGTAAGAGTAATCTCATTCAAGGAAAAATATTCCTAAGGGGGAGATATTGTAACATCTCGCTATTTGAAAGAACTAGGAAGAGTTAAAAATTTGAAAATAGTCATTTTAGGAAGGAATGGAAAATCTGGAAATTTAGTTAAGTTATGTTAAGTACAGTTTTTGGTCAACTTCAAACCACCATAACTCCTAGCTCAGGATGAGTTAGGTGTTCTTCTAGATACCATAGGAAATATCATTGAATTATCTTTCCAACACCTCCAAGTTTGCGCGATTTCGAGTTTGTATGAGTGAGATATGCCCATTGGAAGTTGAGTTGTTTGGATAAGGAAAGTCCAATCTAAATTTTTAAAGGGTGGTTTGGTTTTTTCCTTGCCCAATTGTTTTATTTCATTTTTTGTTAATTAAGTTAGGGTCTAATCAGAATTAGATCAGTTTACACTTACCAAAATACGCTAGGTCTTGGAGAAAAGAGAAAAGAGGAGAAAGGAGAAGAAAAGTTCATAGTTCGTCGAGTTCTTGGAGATTTTCGTGTGCATTTCACAAAGAGTTAATCCCTACGAGGAATGTGAGACGTTCATAGAATTGGGTTT
>JAJOOR010037736.1:0-11450 GCA_036250505.1 Solanum acaule | reverse complement strand
CTAACCCTAACATTAAAATTTTCAATTCACAATCAACAAACACAAACTAACAATCAAAAACCCTAAATCATTCACTTACTAACTAACAATCAATAAAAAACTAATTCAATACACTAATTAACAAATTCAATACTCAAATTGAAAGAAATTAAAAATAATATTATGAAACCCTAACCTTGAATTAAAGGAGAAGGGTAGTGGGTCGGGGTCGGCGGTGGGCAGCGGCGACGGGCAGCGTCTGTGTCGGCGTTGGAGTCAAGAGAGAGGAAGAGAGAAGGAAGAGAAGAGAGATGGAGAAATGGGGAAAATCGCGTCTGCTAGTGCAGATATTTTAAAGAAAGCGACGGACAACGTCTCTATGTTTGTCGTTTTTTTTAAAAAATGTTTGACCAACATTTTGACCAAAAAGCGATGGAATAAGAGACACTGTCCATCGCTTTCTTAAAATATTTTATCAGATATTTTTTTGACCAAGAAGTGACGGACAGAAAGATGATGTCCGTCGCTTATTTAAAAAATAATTAAACAATTAAAATTAATAAAAAGCGACGGACGGTGTGACTTTTTAAATTAATAAATAATTATTTTTTATAAAAAGCGACGGACTGCGTCGCTATCTATATAAAATAATTAAATATTCATTATATATATTTGGTGCAAAAATCCGCAAAAAAAGTGACGGACTAAGCAATGCCTTCCGTCACTTTTTTTAAAAAAAAATTAAAAATTATTTTAATTAAAAAGCGAAGGACAGTGTGGCTACTGGCGTCGCTTTTTGGAGCGACGCCATCCGTCGCTTTTACTTTCGTCGTTTTTTAGCAGTTTTTTAGTAGTGATTAGACATACATCACTATCTTATATATTAATTTTACCTTTACTTTTAAACAATTACATATATTACCACTTTTAATATTTTATACCATATATTATTGAAGATACAATCGACACTCATATCCCTTAAAATTAGGATTGATTAATTATCTTTACATTTAAACTTCAAAATTAGTGTTTTAATTAAAAACAAATATATTTCTCTCAGAGAGTATGAGTTAGTGTAAAACTAAAACTCTAACTTTTCCTCTTCCTCTTCCCTTGAAGAGTCAAAATTTATTGAGATGAAACACTCCATTAAAATGGATGCCCTACAGCTTGTAACCACGCACATCAAATTCTTAGTCTTTGATTTTCTCACTCTCAAACCAATTCCGCACGAATTCGCCATTTTTTCTCGCAAGGGGAGACACCTCTCGCGCGTAGAGACAATGTGTATTGTTGAAAGCAGAGATTTCAAGCCCAATAGATTTATCAAATTCGACATTGACGATAGTATCAATTGCATACCTTGTATACTATAGATCAACCAAAAAACTTCACGTCGCTTCTCCCGTCGGATCTAGGCACATCAAACAATACCAATGAATCAAAAGGTGAAGCAAACACCACCACAGTGAGATGCCTTGACCAGCCACAAATGTAATCGGAAAGTTTCAATAAGCTGAGATTTACACATGTATTTGACACATTATTAATGTATCTGATACATTATTGAGATACGATTATAGGTATCTAGTTTTATCAGTGTATCTTATTGAGTGTGTGTATCTAATGAATAAATTAGAGATTTATGTATTATTGGAAATTTACGCATGTATTTGACACAATTTGTTCTGTCATGTATATGAGTCTTGTCATATGTATATGGTCTTCTATCATGTATCTTAATATTATCATATATATATTTGTTGTGTTATTACAATGTATCTAACTATTTTTATATTTATATACGATACATGTTTTTGGATATAGTGTATGAAATTTATACTTGATACATCAAATTATACATATAAAGATACATGAAATAATATTAGATCACATAAATAGATACATGAAATTAATATAAGATACTTCTATGATAAATATGAATGTACGTACTTGTATGATACTCATGTATCTAAGTGTTTAGTTGGTTGGTTACATTATATGTTGATAATAGATATATCAAATTAATGAATTTATTATTTTAAGTGTAATAAAATAAAACTAATCAAATTACATGACCAATATATACATGTTTTTGTCTTTTATTGAATTAAAATTTGATCAATAAATGTTGTATTTTTTTTTAGTTTTGTAATAGTGTATTATGCGATTTTCTAAACTTTTGCTTATTTGGTAAGACTGTACAAAGAAATTGGACAATTTTAATAGTTTTACAATTTATGTGGCTTTTTATGTTTATGAGAAAACATACAAATATAAACAGTCCAAAGTGCATGTCCAAACAAAACTTCAACTTCATCTCATGATTTCGTATTGTGATTTAAAATCCTGAGCTCATATCGAATGGCCAAACGTGCCCTTAGACTCTTCATGTGCATGTTTGATGTGAAAGTCACACAAGTAGTTTAGTCAGCAAAAAGTGTCAAAATAATCTATTAGAGGTGTTTAAATGACACAAATCTAAGTTGACGTGCATAAGTATGGTATTAAGTATTAAGGAGTCGTTTGGTGTGAAGGATAACACTAAATTATCCCGAGATTAAATTATAATACCGCTTTTGGTTAAAAAATCTGGGATAACTTATTCCAGGATTAATATTTAATATCAGAATAAGTTATCCCTCCCCTTGGGTGGTATAGTAATCCCGAGATAACTTATCCTGAGATAAAATAGGTATATGATAAAAATATCCCTTTAAACCTTTTTTATACATCACTTTTCACAATCATGAAGGGTATATTTGTAAAAAAAACATTTTTTCTTAAAATTTATGCCATGCATATTATTTTGAATGTAATAAAGTAAACATTCAATAAAAAAATAATGTCACCTTAACTTATTCCATCATAACTAATATTTACATACCTTATCCATCATAACTAATCTCATCATAACCTTTATTCAAACAAAACGACTCCTAAGTGTCTCTTGATGAGTTCAACCTTAAAATTTAATATCCCCATGGTATGAATAAATATTTTTAGAAATCCCCTCTAAAAGTTCTTATTTTTTTTTGCCTAACCCATCGGTGGTCTCCTAAAGTTAGCACCAATTTTCACTTAGACACCTGATGTAAGTTTTCATTGTGCCATTTTGACAATTTTTGCAGACCCGTCATAGAGAGTGTGATCCACTCATTTATTGCGCGTGAAAAGCTATTTTAATTAATTTTTAATTATTTTTTCTTCTTCTTCTTCCTCCCCATTTTTAGCCCCCATTTTTCAAGCTCAACTCCATCCATGGCGAATGTTTTAAATTTTAAAAAAAGACCTATTTCAAGATTTGAATATTGCAATAATCATGAAATTCTTTTTTGGAGGAATTTACTATTGTAATATGGAAGTGGATTTGATTTTTCCTCTTCTTTCACTGACCTTCAAACTTTGCTTCCACTGTAAGTGCTTTCTTATTTTTTTCCAGTTAATTTTAATTATTTCTATTCAATTTTACTGTTTTGTTATTGATTAAGAAGAATGTGAATCCATGACTTAGCTTTATTCTTCTAAGGGTTGGTGTATGATTGAGAAGTGGTGGTTGGGGGGGGAAGGGCAGCGTTTCTGCAAAATTGTTATTTTGGAGAAGACAATGAGAAGGTTGCAAAATATTTTTTGTTAATTGGTTAAATGCTTTTTTTAAAAATTATGTGGGCAAAAATGCCACATGTCATCGATTCATTGGCTACATTGTAGTTTTCTCAAAATTCATTATTTAAGAATGATTTTAGGCACAAATGACAAATGTCGTCATTTAATTGGACACTTTACACGTCATTCGCGAGTGCATTACACACATTACATATTTTTGCTGATTGTAAAGAAAGTGTCAAAATGACACAACAGAACCTTACATGAAGTGTCTAAAATGAACAAAATCTAGTTAGAGTGTCTAAGTAAAAGTTAGTGTCAACTTTAGGAGGCCACCGATGGGTTAGGCCTTTTTTTTTTTTTTTTATCAAAGTTTACTCATTTATCATATCAATGTCCCTATTTATAGATTTTTCCTTGCCATAAAAAGGTGGGGCAATGAAGTACTGTTTTCTCTAGGAAGAGTACAACATCAACTATATAATTGAATGACCCTATGCATTCCCCTTGAACAAACAACCAAAATGAGAATTAAATCACTATACTTATGAATCCTTTTGTTATTTTTTCCTTCTTCTATCATTGGCCTTTCTTATTTTTCCTACATGCATGCTTCAACACTAGTTGTTGGGCCTTATCTAGTTAGAGTACAAGAATAATATTTTCCTCTTTGTTGACTTTTATCAATAATGTGGTTTAACTTATTCCAAATGAAGTTATTTGGGGAAGACATCAAAGGGGAGACAAATTATAATAACAAGGGGATGTATAAAATATTATACTAAAATTTGTCTTTATATTAAAAAAAATGAGTAAATTATATACATAATTATTTTTTACCTAGAAATATACTATATAATTTTCTTGCGAAAGGGATTGAATTTAATCCCCTTCGTCGTACATAGTTCCGCTACTGGAGGACATGATACAGAAAGGTAAAGTTCTAATGTTTAGAATTGAATCAACATTTAGAAAATTGAACGAAGTACCGAAAATAGAAAACTTCTATTAAGAAGAATATCCGAGATTAGAAAATTTATTGTGTGTCTTTACGAAATTTAAATTCTCTTACTATATCTGAGGTGATAATTACTTTCTGCCAGGATAATAAGAATATACATGTTGCAGAAGAGTGGTACCTCGAACTCAAAGATATTCTTGAATTACCCAAAGACTTGATTTTTGTTTGTAAGAAAATATGCAGAAATGATTCAAAATTCGACACAGAAACTAAGGATAACTTGTTCTATTCATAGCTGGAATTTTAAGTTGAAATGGTGAGAAAACACTTGTTCAAAAATATATTTGGTGTCCATTATAAAGAACCGTGTCTTTTACAAAATTACTGTGGTAACATATTCTGCAAAATTAAAATTCAAATTCGTGCAAAAATAATATCAGAAATGGAAAAGAGAAATAACGAAAAATGGGAAAATAATGAGATAATTACATTCTAGTACAACCCATAATGTTATTTTACATAATTTAGCCAAGCTTTCAGTGCTTACCTGAATTGACCAAAGGAGGAGCCTAAAAGCCCTAGATGGCAGCCATGGGGCCACAACCCCCTCCGACCTCCAAAATTTCAAACTAAGAGTAGAATGATAGATCTTGATGAGGTGAATCCAATGCAACAAAAATCGTCTCAAAATTTCATCTACAACTTCAGAAAATCACAAATTACAAACATGATCACTATAGCAAAATTCCAAGAGCAAACTGCCAACAATTTTCAAAATATTTTCTAATGAAACTCTGTTGTGATTCATGATAGGCCATCACTAGATCGACCTCTGTACAAACTTTCAAAAGATTCCCTATTATCGTTTGAGAGAAATCAAACGGTGAAGTTTGACTAAATTCAAGCTTGTATAATAGTGTATAAATTGTATAAGAGTGTATGAATATCGCTTACAATTTTGTATATTGAGTGTATCCTATTATATATAAATTTTAAAATATTTTTATAAAAAAATAAAATAAAAGTTGTGTATATGATTGTATATCCGATTGTGCTTTGGGCTAAAGACTTGCAATGTAAATTTTGGACAATATTTTTGTAATATAAGTTAGGTAATTGTACTTTTATGAATTTTTTACAAAATATATTTGGTCTAAAAGAATCAGCTATCAATCAGATCATGACCAAATTCAAACGGGGAACTAAGCAAATGCCCATAAATACAAATTAATTACAAACATGTACCCCTTACATTGATCCCCCCCTAAATAATTACAATAGATGTCCCAAATGATAATTTTCTTAATTGATATATATATATATATTGTATAGGATTAAAAAAAATTAACCTAGTACGTAGTATACCATTGGTTGAGAACTATGTGCCTCTGCTGTCATGCCCACCTACTAGAACAACTTTTGCAACTTTAGAGCTGCATTCCACTGAGTTGTCCCGAACGACCACCACTCGAAGGATCAGGTCCCTCTACAAGATCTTATTACTCTATAGTTTGTTAACTAATCAAAACATGAGAATGCAATATTTTCCCCTTTTTGATGATGACAAACTATTTCCCCCGTCGATTATGTTTACTACTTGCACATTCCCCCTTCCACATAGACGACCAGATCCTATGATTTGAACTAACTCACATGTTATCAACACATATTACCCTTTTAACATTATAAAAAAGTAAATAACAGTAAACCAAGCAAGAGTACATATATTCTGAGTAAAATCATGGCCACTTGGGAAACACTAACATGAATAAATAAGCACAAACATGGAGTTGCATTAAAAAGAGACAGTAGATTCAAGAAAGATGCATTCAAATTCAAAAAAAGGTTACATCACACAAAAAATGCATAGTCAAATATAATCAAGAACCACAACTGCCACAATAGGCACTGAAATGAAGGGAAAATGATTAAAAACTAGGATAGAATAGGGATATAGGTGTCATGACCCAAAAACTAGGTGTGATGGCACCTTCCTTATACCACCAAGACAGGTCAACCTAAAGAACTCTCGATAAGGGTAAATGTGGCTGTAAAAAAGTAAATAAGGACTAAACATAACATAAGTATTGCGGAAATTATAACATAACAAAACCTTTCCCAAAACTGGATGTTATGTGTACAAGCCACATTGAGTTTTAGGCAGAAAGGAGGAGAAAATTTATATCAAGCTTGAGATATATTCAAATCCTTATTGGTAAGCTGCCGCTTCACCACCAAGCCAATGAGGTGTTGATCCATACCTTCTTTGAAGGTCTTGAACCAAACACAAAAAAATTTCTCGACTCTACTACAAGGGGCAAGCCTTAGAGAAGAGAAAAATTATCAGGATTTTTTTACACTGTTGAATCGAATTTCACAAGGCAATCCCGAATGAAATGGAAGAGGAGCTAGACCTGTGGTACAAAAGACTGCTGGAAGACTAGAGGTAGATGTAGTGACACCTTTAACTGCACAAATGGTTACAATGCAAAACATGATGAACACTCACTTTAATAATCTGACATTGGGGCAACAACACACTCCAATATATGTGATGCGACAACAAGTGTGGTGTGAAGTATGTGGCAGTGGTGATCATACTACAAAATACTGTGGGGCGAATCCAGACTCTGTGAACTTCACAGGAAATGCTCAAAGGAATGGAAGAAACCAGAACTTTGGGAATACATATAATCCAAGTTAGAGAAACCATCCAAATTTCTCATAAGGAGGTAACCAAAATAAGGATCAAGGTCAAAATCAATACATACCTGAAGGTAATGGGCAACATGATAATCAACATAGCTCGGCCAATTAGCAAAGTGGTAATCAGGGAAACATGAGAATAGAAGAGATGCTGAAGAAAATATGGAAGACTTCGACAGAATCACGCGGATCAGGAAAATCTAGCCATAAATATGCATTACAATCAATTGGCCACTAAGAACCTAGACAAAAAACGTGGAAAGTTCGCTAATACTCAAAACTTACATTCTCGAGGAGCCTTGCCAGATATCACTAATCCAAACTCAAAGAAGGTCAATGGTGTATGTACCCACAATGGTCTGCAACTTGAAGAGTTGGTTCCAAAAAAGAAGGTTCACAAGGCAGTAACTAGTGAAAAGAAAAATAATGAGGTTGGACAAATCTCTCACATGGAGAGTGCAACAAATAAAGTAAAATCACTTCCTCCATTTCCCCAAAAATTCAAGAAATAAAGCAAGGATGAATGCTTTGATAAGTTTCTCTTCTTACTTAAGTAAGTTCACATTAATCTGCCACTTGTTGACATTTTGTAGGGAATAACAAAGTATGTCAAATATGTGAAGGAGATAATTGGAAAACAAGAGGAGGCTAATAGAGTATGAGACAATTACACTTACCGATGAGTGCAGTTCTAGAATTTAGAATAGGTTTCCCACCAAACTAAAAGATCTAGAAGTTTCAAAGTGCAAATTACTATAGGGTAAAGCATTTATGGCTCGGGGATATGTGATCTCGATGTTAACATTAATCTTATGCCTACATCATTGTACAAAAAGTTAGGTTAGGGCAGTATCAAGCATACTGTTAGGGTTTCCCTTGATTTTCTTACATTATTTGAATTTTATTTTTTCCTAAAAGAAAAGACAAAACATTATCATATATTTTTATTCTATATTTGGTTTATTCTTTCCTTAGAGTAAAAGTTTGGAGATCTATAAATTGAAGATCTCTATTCTCATAACATAACACTCTAGGATCCACCATGTAGACGTTTAAAAGTTTAGTTTATGGGGAGATTATATTTCTCCCAATAGACTTTATATTTTTTAATATTAGTTTTCAATATATAGGTCGCTTGACCAAATCATATTGATAATATGTCTTTAGTATACTTTTATTTGTCGTCCAATTTATCAACCATATGATTTGCAAATTATAAGCATCCGCTTGACGCCATAATCACTTTCGAACCCAACAAGTGGTATCAGAGCACATTGTTCAATAATCCAATAGAACGAAATTAAAGACTTGTTCAAGGAGATTTAAGGTCAATTTGCAATCAATTTGATGATGATGAAGATTTTTGTCTAGTTACATGTGGAGAAAAAGTTTTAAACCATATTTTCAATATTGTTGTTGCTGAAAGTTTAAAAATAAAAACTAAATATTTTTAAACCATTTTTAACCCATATATTTTAAACTTTATTTTTAACCATGGCAAGCAGCAGTAATGAAGATTTTGTGAGAACAAGATTATCAAGCATATGAAGAAGGAAAATCAAGTTTTGTCAAGAAGATTTGGTTTTATTCCTTGTAAGATGTAAAGAAGCTCTCAAATCCATTACTTGGATACACATTTCTATTGCAGAATCTTCACTAATCCTACCCTTGCAATTTAGGCTTGTGTTCCTCCATCAATTTATGAAATGTATAACCGTTTCATCCTTCCCTTGGCGAGTATTCGTGATTTCTACCATGATCATCGTACATCTTGTGCTATAGAAGCGATTGAGAAACTTGTGCTCTAGTTGCTCCCAACTATCAATAGAATTGGGCTCAAGATCCGTGTACCAATCAAAGACATTTCCTTTTAGAGAGCAGACAAACTGCTTGACAAGATGGTCTCCATAGGTTCTAACATTATTACATGTCTCCACAAAGTGTGCAACATGTTGCTTCGGATTTCCCTTACCCTTAAAGTGTTGAAATTTTTTAGGTTGATAATCAACAAGTATTTTGAAGTTAACAATTCTTGTAGTGTATGACTTGGCATACATATGAGAAGACTTAGTAGAGAGTTCATACTTATCTGTCACAGGGCTACTCCTGCCACGCCCCGAAGCTACCCCCAGGACGCGGACACGGGACCTAGGATCACAAGTGACCCTAAGCTAACCCTGAGCTGGCATATCATATGCAAACTGAACATATCTATAAAAATAAAATAATGCAGAAGCTAAATCATGAGATAAACTGAAATGATGGGGAATACCCATATACTGTCTGAATATATGAAAACTGAGAGTTTAACAACAACTAAAAAGTCAAACTCAAATACTAAAGTTGAAACTATGTCTGAAATAAGCCTCTAACTAACTAGAAGTGTTGGGACATTCCCCCAGCTAAATCTAGCAAAACTTAAACTAAAGATGGAAAATAGAAAAGGAACATGCTTGTCGTCCTCAGAGAATGAGGACTCACCACTGATACTGCTGAGTTGAAGGTCGGGAACCGATCTACGCATGATCTGGAAGCTGAGGATCTGAACCTACATCACAAGAAGATGTAGCGCATAATATGCGTCAGTACTTGAAAGGTACTGAGCATGCATGATA
Organism: Solanum acaule; assembly: GCA_036250505.1. Taxonomy (NCBI): domain Eukaryota; kingdom Viridiplantae; phylum Streptophyta; class Magnoliopsida; order Solanales; family Solanaceae; genus Solanum; species Solanum acaule. The sequence continues at coordinate 1,583 of JAJOOR010037736.1, read as the reverse complement.
GAATAAAGCTGCATTAAAACATAACTGAACAAAGATATATCTGAGCAATGATATAAGATAAGCATGATACTAAACTGAGAATACTGAACATGCAATGACTAAATGTAATGGCCAAGTTTATAACATGCTGAGACTGAGATCTAACTGTAACTGATAACTTGGTCAATACAATAGAATCTGACTGTAAGAGAGCTAATAATAACCGACATAAAATCACATGAGCTAAATGTGGAATTCGATGTATACGCATGATTAGGATAACGTTTCAAAGACACCTCATCCAATTCTAGGTGTTCAACGATCGTAAATCAGTATAAAACCTAACTAAATGAGTTGGGGTCGAATCCCACAGGGGGCGGTACGTGTTTAAGATTCAATTGGGAAGTATAAATATGGTCAAATCAGTCATAGGAGTAAAAGTTATCGAATAAAGGCATCACTCAAATTAAGAGGTGACACGAATGTCAAATGTGGGGCTTTGGTTTTGCTTATCAACTACAAGTATTCACGAACAATAAAAATTAACAATAATGAGACGGATTCTTGAGATGTGATCGGTTATAGGCTATTATAAACATATGGGTAATTGCAACTATTAGAAAATAGCTAGATATTAGTGAGTATGCTAGGCTATAAGGGAGGTAATCTTTCACTCAAACAATTTACCCTGAATCAAGCGATTTCTCTTGAACATCGAACAATATGCAAACTAAGAGCAGCCCACACCTTAATCCATTCACTCTCTCGAGTTGAATGTGTGGGATTGGGTTTAGGATTCACTCTCTCGAGTTGAACCCTGGTCAGCCCAATACCCACAAACCATTAATCAAAAACCTTAGTTCTAAAACCTCTCTCTCTCTAGCAAGCCAAGAACACAAACATAGAACTGCATTTGCAACTACAACTCTTAAATTAAACCACAATTAATGATTAAACTCACTTTTAAATAGCATTTAAACTAACAATTGTTGACACCCAATTTTGATCTTTCCCGATATAATTAATTTCCGAACTTCTTAATTTTCAAACGATTTAAAATAATTAATTTTGAAATTTTGAAAAAAAATAATACATATATAGTTTGCAAGTTATTTTAAATAATTTGTCACTTTTTATAATTTTAAATAATAATATGTCTTTTATATAATTTTGTATATAATTAGTATATTTCATAAACATTTCAAAAATCATCTCAAAAAAATTTAATTTTGGTAAGTATTTTATTAAATTAGTTTAGTTTAAATTATGGTTATAATTTTGAATCATTAGTTTACAATTATGTTAATTATTTTATTTCGTTAAGATTAAGAAGCTCATTAATTAATTTATGTTAATTCATCTTATAGTTTGCAAGTTATTTTAAATAATTTGTCACTTTTTATAATTTTAAATAATAATATGTCTTTTATATAATTTTGTATATAATTAGTATATTTCATAAACATTTCAAAAATCATCTCAAAAAAATTTAATTTTGGTAAGTATTTTATTAAATTAGTTTAGTTTAAATTATGGTTATAATTTTGAATCATTAGTTTACAATTATGTTAATTATTTTATTTCGTTAAGATTAAGAAGCTCAT
>JAJOOR010037733.1:0-11078 GCA_036250505.1 Solanum acaule | reverse complement strand
CTCTGATGCTGACAATGAAAGCCGATATGGAGGAGATGCTGAAACAGATGAAGAAGATGGTGCATTTTTTGATACTAATGATTTTCTGTCTGCTGAATATCTTAGAAGTGCTTCTTATCGCAGTAGAGAGGGTATTGGAAATGCTTGTAGCTCATTAACCTCTGAGAATGAGACCTTTACTGGTCGTACAAGGGAATTGGAGATGGAAGTAAAGACAATCAGTTATCCCTATATCAAAAGAAGGGATAATCTGCCAGAACCAAAGGAAAAAGAGAAGCCGGTTGGTTTGTGGTCAATAATCAAGGATAATATTGGGAAAGACCTGTCTGGTGTGTGCCTTCCTGTGTACTTCAATGAGCCACTATCTTCACTGCAGAAATGCTTTGAAGATTTGGAGTACTCACACCTGGTTGATCAGGCACTGGAGTGGGGAAAGCAGGTCACTCCTCAGCTCTCTCTCTCTCTTATTGCTTTTTATGGTGGCTAACTTTTTTGAAAAAATGCTTGTTTTGCTATGAAGATGGAACTTCTGATCTAATTTCCCAAGATCTGTTTCAGTTGGATATTTTCACTTGCCTTGCAATCTTATGGTTTACAATACTGTGCACAATAGGCTATCAGTTGAACCTTTTGATAAACTGTGTATGCCGTTAGCAGTATTTGCTATCTAAGTGCAAAATATTTTGGATTTTGATGTGATCTTGGTTCAAGAAAATTGCTACAAGTATGCTGACTGCCGAGTTTTTTTGAGTAGCAAGCTTATTATTGAGTGATTGGATCTTTTCCTGTAAAGTATTGTGAATTGATCCACTTTTCATCTAAGTTGTTCTATAAGACCCTATTGGACTTGTAAAATGGAAAAAGATAATGTGTTTTTACAGCATATCTTCAATCCTAACCTTGATGGTTCCAAATATTTGGTTGCCATCAGATATAGGAATTAGATACTATAAGTTTGTCCGCTAACCAGTAACCACCTAGAAGTTAAATATTCTGCTTGCTCCTTATTTGTTGCCATTTTCTATTTATTTTTTTGTCTTAAATAGTTTTTGTTGTGGCCCCCTGGGCTTAGTTCAAGTGGCAAAGATTGAAGGACTTGTGATTCAGATCACAGGTTTGAGCCGTGCGCCATGCAAACTAAGCATGGTATTTAAGTGGAGAAGAGTAGAGGGGATGGCTTATTATCCCCCAGTATTGAAGGCTGCGATTGGTCCCAACGATTGTCTTCTCATTCACAAAAGAAAGTTTTGTTGCGAGTCATGAGTATCACATTGCTATTGTCTTGAAATTAGTGGTGTGTGTACAGATTTTTTGAGTTTTTGTATTTAAATTCTCACATATATTTTGTCCTTGAAATTACTTGTATTGATAAACATGGTTAACATTGGTTTTGCCTGGATCATTTTTGTCTTGCATCTTTAGTAAGTTTTTATTCAAAGTGATTGAGCTTCAGAATTATTTTCTGCAGGGAGATGATCTGATGAGAATTCTTAAGATTGCAGCTTTTGCTGTATCTGGTTATGCATCGACTCAGGGCAGGCAATGCAAACCTTTTAATCCTCTCCTTGGTGAAACCTACGAGGCAGATTATCCTGACAAGGGTCTACACTTCTTTTCTGAAAAAGTAGGACTTTTATTTGTGAAACGACTAAAGATTTGATCTGTGAAAAATTCTTTTATAAAACTCTTCTGCTTCTGTAACAACTAACAAACTAGATGGTACATATCTCTGTTGCCTGTCCTTTTTGATACCTGATCTTGTGTGCGTGAATTTCAGGTTAGTCATCACCCCATGGTTGTTGCTTGCCACTGTGAGGGCAGAGGGTGGAAATTCTGGGCAGATTCTAATCTCAAAGGGAAGTTTTGGGGACGCTCAATCCAGCTTGATCCTGTGGGGGTTCTAACCCTGCAATTTGAAGATGGTGAGACATTTCAGTGGAGCAAGGTTACTACTTCTATTTACAACATAATAATTGGTAAAATCTATTGTGACCATTATGGCGCTATGCGGATCAAAGGCAGTGGTAAATATTCATGCAAGCTCAAATTCAAGGAGCAGTCTATTATTGATCGAAATCCTCATCAGGTAATATTTGTTACTAATAGATTTTATCTATTCTTTTAGTGTTGGTGTGGAAAAATAAACCCTATAAGCTATCCACCCAGAAAATCCAAAAAAGTAGTCAAATATACACTGCGTAGAAGTACAGAACTTTCTATCTTTTCAGATTATATTAATAGCATTGAATGGATGAACTAGTATTACCCGAGCCCTATTGGAAATAGTCATTTACTAAATAATTATTGATGAACTGCTGCACATTCGGTAATCTTAGTTACTTTAAATCTTAAAAGTCAGTTGCGTTTAAATCGTGAAAAGTATGTTAATGTCCATTTCAATTTGAATGGAGGAGCATATGTTTCTACTTCAACCAAATCAAAAGATTAACACCTATCTTCTGTGAAAAAAAGATTCATGGATTTGTGCAAGACAACAGGACAGGAGAAAAAGTGGCCATGTTATTGGGGAAGTGGGATGAAACAATGTATTATGTGTTGGGAGATCCAACTACAAAGCCAAAGGGTTATGATCCCATGACTGAAGCCATATTGTTGTGGGAGAGGGACAAATCTACTCCCAAAACAAGATACAACCTCACACCTTTTGCAATATCTTTAAATGAGTTGACACCTGGGTTAAGAGAGAAGCTTCCACCAACTGACTCAAGGCTGAGGCCTGATCAGCGCCACTTAGAGAATGGGGAGTATGAGCTGGCTAATGCAGAGAAGCTTAGGCTTGAACAGTTGCAGAGACAGGTACTCATTCTTTTTTTTCTATGTAGTTTGGGCCTGCACTGTTTTTATTGGTTTCATTTAATACATCAAAATGTGATGAAGAAAAAGGTGAACAGTTTGGCAACCATGTAATTTAAAATGCAACTTTCCTCTAGCAAAAGCCTGCTTCTTTTATATATGTAGAAATGGATCATATGATGGTCTTTAGTGTCTAAAATTCCATCCATGTCCATAATACTGATATTTATTTGCTTTGGATCTAACTTTAAAGTTGAGATATTTTTGATGCACTGTTTGCTATCTGCTTGGGCCACTATTCTTACTGTCTTTATTAAGAGCTGTGCAAATAACTACACCCAATGGTGTGACCTAGTGGTCAACGAAGTGGGAGGAAACCATGTCTTAGGTTCAAATCGCAGCAAAAGCAAAACATCTTCCTAAGATCCTAAGCCTTGGTGGCAGAGCTATCTGGTGCGAGGTGGCAAGCACTTGGTGGAATATTCGAGTTGCATGAAAGTTGGGCTGAAGACCACAAACATAAAAAAAATGAAAGAAGGAGCTGTGCAAAAAGCCACAGTACAATACGTGATAACTTTTGTTATCTCAAATGGCTATGGAAGCAGATAGAAATCCAAGTGGAATTGAAGGGACTTTGAAGCCCCATAGCCTACATCTGGGATACCAACAACAAAGGTTTTGAGGATGGTGATACCAAATTTGTCAGAAAAAATTGTCCACGTGTAATCGCCCTTCCCTTGGACGAGAGTGGGGGAAAGAGGAATAGAGGGAGACACATTAGAGACAAGATTCTACAACTTTAGCAGCTTTTTAAGAGTTTGCTAAACATAATGCATATCAACTACACTACATTTAATTCTTCCTATTAGCTTCTGTTGACCATGATCATGAAGCTTTTGTTCTAGTTATCCTACCTAAACACATTAGTTTCTTCAACCTGTTGATTTCATCTTTAAAGACATGCTGATTCTAAAGTTCACTGATTAACCAAGTTATAACTGCTGCTGCAGGCAAGGAAACTACAGGAGAGGGGTTGGAGACCAAGATGGTTTAGCAAGGATGAGGATGGTTGTTATCGCTATGTCGGTGGATATTGGGAGGCAAAGGAAAAACATAATTGGGAGGGTATCTCTGATATATTTGGGCACACAAGTGATCCTTCTCCAGTAATCGAAGAGTTTGCCTGTTAATAAGCCTGCTCTTCATTTCTTATGGAGGTACATGTTACATGGCTTTTCTTGCAATTAGGTTTTTGAGTTTTGACATTTTCTTTCACAATGATACTATCTATTTTAATGTGTATAATAGCTCTCTCTAGGGTGCTTGATCTGATATCAGCTCAGCTAGACATTTTTATATCTCAAGGAAAGTTTCGGAATCGTTCAACTGGGACTTGGAACTATTCTTAGTTGTGACGGTTCAAAAGTAGTTATTGTTTTTCCCAAAAAATGAAGAAGTTATATCTAGTTTACTCTCGATTCAATGAAAACAGGGGTGTGCACACTTAGTAGATGCCAAATTACCATATTGAAACTGAAATTTTTGATACCGCAATTTCAGTATCATGGTATTTGCTATACATTTTTGAAAATTTTGATATGGTACAATATTTGCTATTTATAGAAAAAAAACATTGAATAATATACCCAAGTATTTAGTTATATATACAATTCATATATATTATAATAAACATATACATCTCTCACAGTGGAATGACATTTTGACTACCCTATTTTGATTGAAATGTTTGATTTTTGTGTAGTTGAGTAATGAAGCAAATTATTTGTATTTTCTTTTGAATATTTTACATGGGTTAAGTGTAGTATAATATAATTGAGATGTGTTTTTTTTTTTTGAAAAATCAAAGTCATAATTCTTTATTATACAAGTATATATAAGTTGATGTTGTAGTCGAACAAACTATAATTATCGATTTTATCATATTGTAACAAATTCAAACTTTAAAATATCAAATTAATTTACTATGTTATTGATATAATAGTAGTATTTTTAACAATTGAGAATCAATATTATTAAATTATTTTTTTTAATATGATACTATGCTCATCCCTGGATAGTAGACTAAGCTAAAATGGAGCCTTGATATAAGCAAAAGTAGGAGTGTGAAATATGAGTCGTTCAATTGCCCAAAAATCCTATAGATTTGGAGATAAGATAATTTTTTGAGTCGATTTCATCTCAAACATCTAGAAATCCCACATATGTTATGAAATCGAGTGTAGGAAGAACTACTTAGAATCAGAATTTTACGTTGTGACTTACCCATATAATAATTCCTCAGTAGGTTAAGTCCACAAAGCTTTATAAAGAGTTTTTCATAGAGAGTCTGTTGATTATTCTTGATAATATCATTTTAATTCCTCTTCTTTGACTTAAGATAGGTAAAAAGAAATTTACCTCTTTTTAAAGCCAATAATGTCTTCTACTTGTTAAATGATGTCATCTGAAATCTTATCTTTTAATAAAAATATAAAAGGTTTTTGTCTTTCTTAATCATATCTCCATACTACTTCTTACAGAGTTACAGTCTCTAATCTGGGCTAATTTGTTACTTTTTATTTCATGTTTTAAGGTAAATAATTGTTTAATAATCTTACGTTTTATGCATATTCATAATATATTTGATGATTAGATACATTTCATATAACAAATTTATTTTGGAGAAAAGCACTCAAAAGGTCTTAAAGTCGCAAAGGCAAAACTAGAGATCGAATTGAGAAAATTTCAAGATGAAGCACGTTGGGGGTCATAGCGCCCTGCACAACTACCCAAACTTCAGACAACAAAATATGCTGCAATGACACACTCAATGGCGTCCCGGTCCATAGACAAAACTTCAAAGAGCAAAATTCGCAGAAGAATTTTCTGCAAGTCCAAGTTTGAGCCCAACAAGAGTTCAGGGTTATTTTTCACTACTATTAATATAACCCTAAGACGTTTTTTTAAGAGTTGTTGATCATATTTTAGTAAGCATTACGTAGAAAGGAGATTCTACTATTATATTTATGTTTTACTTAATTCTATCAACAATATTTTGTATTAATAATATATTGTTTTATAATTTTAATCAGAGCATGAAGATTGTATAGTGAACGATTTAGTAGATGATTTTTTTTTATCAATATTAGTTGTTCTTTTATTCTTGTGATTACTATGTTAATGCTTAGCTACCATTAAAATAAATGGATATTTTGTTTGTGAACTTGGAAGGTAAATCATTGAGATAAAATGAAGAATATAGAGAGTACGATCTCTACTTTAGTAAAATAAAGAAGTAATTTGTGTCTAGGACAAGAATGTACCTAGAATTAGAAGTAAACTACATACCTTTATTAGAAATGACGAAGACTAGTGAATACTTCATAGCAGGCACCATAATGATAGTGCCTCCATTTTTTTAGTGCAAACACTACAACTTCCAACTTCAAGTCATGAGTGCGATAGTTTTTCTCGTGAACCTTCAATTTCCTATAATCATATGGAATGACTTGCTTATCTTGTATCAAACCGGCACATGAAACATCTCGATACATAACAAAATCTTTGATCAAACTCATGAAAGCAGCGGAAGCATTAGTAAGCCCAAAAAACAGAACTAGAAATTCATAATGCTCATACTTGGTCTGGAAGGTTGTTTCGAAAATGTTCTCAGTTTGAATCTTTGGCTAATGATATCCAGCCCTCAAGTTAATGTTAGAGAAAATTGATGCACCCTGCAGCTGATCAAATAAATCATTTATACATGAAAGGGGATACTTGTTTCCAATAGTGTCCTAGTTCAACTTATGGTAGTTAAAACACATGTGTATGCTCTAATGATTTTTATTCAAGAAAACCACATAAAACCCCCAAAAAGATGCACTCGAACGAATGAATTATTTACTGAGTTTTTCAACTCAATCGGGGCCATTTGATATGGTGGAATAAAGGACGAGTCCTTGACTCTAAATCAATAGCAAAGTCAATATATTGATTTGGTGACATTGGGACACATAATAGCAAAGTCAATATCTTGATATGGTGACACACACTACTGAAACTGACTTACTAAAAGGGATCTCTACACTAGTATCTCGAAGGTGTGCTAGAAATGCCAAACACCCTCTTCTCCACTAATTTCTTATCACGAATATGTGATATTATCTTTTTTAGAAGTAGGATTGCAGATCTCCTTTCACTGATGTCTAGACATCCCAAAATAACATCGAAATCCACCATGTATAGGATTACGAAATATACCCAGGTTTTATAACCCATAAAAATCACCACACAAGAACGATAAACCCTATCCCTAATCACAAAATCCTCCACAAGAGTAACGACATGCACATGAATATCAAGGGACTCACAAATCATGCACATGCCAATAATAAAACAAGTAGATACATGTGAAAAGGTGAAAGCATGATCAAATAAATATGTAGTCATCCAATCACAAACTAAAATAGTACTTATGATCACTATATCAGACGCCTCCATCTTGAGTCTGCCTGAAAAGGCATAAAAATAATCCATATTTCTTATCTATGAACCACCTTTGTCGGGATGAGTATGCCTCTACCTGTCTGGCCACTACTTCGATCAGGTTGAGTGTCATTTACCTGCTATGTGGCCAGCCCGCCTAACATGAGAACGATCTCTGGTGAACAAGCTATCTTCGAAAGCTTGTTGTTGAGCTACATGTACACTATGTCTAAATTTAGGACACCACTTTCGAATGTTTTTTGGCTGAATACACTCGTAATAAACTCGATCCAAAGTCGGCCTTTATGCTGACGCCAAAGAGATAGAGTAACTTTCTTGGTTTGATAATTGTTGTCTAACCCCTAATAGACCCCAACTAATATTTGTATCGCGTATTAGACGGGGCGTTCAAAATACCTCTATGGGAATAGTTACTTAGGAAAAGACCCACTGAAACCATCACCCTTTCGAGCCTACTTATCCACTAACTTAGCATAAAATCCTGGTTTACCTCTCTTTATTCTTCACATGCTCAATCACTTTCTAAAAGGTCTTACTAAATAATACTATCTACAGCTTCTAGCTGGAGTTCCACATTCATACCCTTGATAAGCCATATGATTCCCTCTTCCTCAATGGGTAATAACTACAAAGAATACTAGGACATAGAGTGAAGGCGAGCCTCAAAGTTGTAACCGACAAGTTCCTTTGCTAGATTATGGTAAATTTATCACGTCTCTCTATCTTGAAGAGTATGAGAAACATATTTATTTAAGAAGATGGAGTAGAACTGGGTCTAGGTCAATAAAGGTGACCCAACGAGCCTATAGATAATAAATACCTTCCACCATAACTTAGCATCATTCTATAGCTGAAAGGTGACAAACTCCATTACTCCCATCATATGGAGTCTCTCATGGAATCAATGATGAACTTGACGAGCACAAACACGGTATAAGTTTATCGCTTCGCTAGTCAAAGATAGTATAGTATAAAGATCGTCTCCACAGGGATTGGTACAAATAATAATTCAATCAAATCTTGATAACTATTATTCAGGTGATCAAAAGAAAGGAGTTAGTTGTGGTTAAGAACCACTTTTATAGACTAAATGATAATTAAAAACAATTAGTAACTATGAAGTTTAATATCAATAATAAAAGATAGGGTACAAGATGAAACAAGTGCATAATGATAGTTGGGATTTGACCACATTCATTTATCACATCTAAAGTTCTATCGATTCTCTCGAATTCGATATCTTATTAGAGTATCCTTAAGCCTTAGATTTTTCTTCTAAGTAAATCTCAAGTTAAAGAATAAACCAATTATACCCAAGTGATGCTAATATGAAAAAACATGTTAATGATTGTTCTTAAGGAAGTAACGTCCTTCGACTATTTTTCCTTTAGATTTAATCAATAATTATCAACAAGCTCCTTCGATTACTTTAGAGAAAATATATTGATTCAATCCAAGAAAACTATGCAACAATATTCACCAAGATATTCCTCTTTCGATTAAATAAAATAATGAACAAGGTTGCAATTTAATTCAAATTCCCATAACAAGTTAAAGCATAAGAATGAAAATCAAAATCCCAACAAATTCATCAATACAACATGTTTGTCAAATACCCTCTTAGAATCTACTCCATGGATGAGAATAAGTTTACTAAGAACAAAAGAGAAAAAGAAAACATAGCCATCAAACTTTGAATCCCAACTTCCGTTTTGGATTTGAGTAGTGTACCGCGTCTTCCCCTTCCTCTCGCTCGTCGTCGCTCTTTCAGCTCTTTTTTCTCGATTCCCTGACTATGGAGCAAGCTCCAACATCATATAGCATAGGGTTTCTTGCGAAAATCCAAAAACACCCTTCCTTAAATGAGTTCACGCCTCCACGTCGCGCGGGTGTAACATCCCAGAAATCTAATGACCTAAGCCAGAGCCTAACATGAAACCTAGTGTCCTAAAAAGAGTTAACGTCAAGATAAGAGTCGTAAAATAACTTCCTTAACCTAGTACTAAGGTGTTAGTCCCTAAACGTCAAGGCATGGCCCCCCAAAGGACCTCCCAAGGGTCCTTGAGGAGAACCAATGGGCTACCTAAAAGCTGTCAAAAACTAGCTTGACCCATGAAAGGGCATCTACGAATCGTGGGTTCACTCACACCCCGTAGGTGGAGGTCGTGAGTCAACACTTGGTTTTCTCCTAGAACCCCCAAAATTTCCTAACCTCAGTACCATTCCACGATGGTGCAGTACGGTCCGTGGACCGACTCACGCCCCGTGGAAGGGTCTCGTGAGTTGAGACTTAGTCTCATCACCCTTACCTTGATCTTCCCCTCTCTGATCCAAACGAAGACTGCACAACACGAGGTGTAGCCCCATCTACGGTCCGTAGGTGGGGAAGTCGTGAACATGGTATGCCATGTTGTCAAGGATCTCGGCCAAGGGGTAATTAAATTAGGTAAGTTTTATTTTAATTATTAAAAGGTAGGGACAATTTAAATTAGTTATTTAGACATATATAAGCATATATTAACTATTAAACTCTCTTTTTAACTCTCATAACTCACAAACTCAAAACTCAACAATATTCTCTCTCTAAACTCCATTGAAGAAGAAAGAAGAAGGTCAAGATTAGGGTTCAAACTCCAAGCTTTTCACTCCAATTTCGTGGGAAAACATCAATTAAGGTATGGGCACCTTGATTCATGGAACACTTTTCTCCATGAAGCCTTTCAACTCTTGATTTCGAAATTGGTAACTTGTTCAAAAACTAGGATTTTCATTCTAACCATGGGTTCTTCCTAAAAACGATTTTATTATGTTAATTGCATTATATTATGGATGATTTGATGTTTAATGGTAATTTTCATTGTAAAATTCCCCATGAACACCCCCATGACCCAATTTCATGAATTGTGATGGGTGTATTAATGCAAGATGATTACTATGAATTGTATCTATGTTAATATAGTTATCGAATCTTGTTTTATTCATGCCTATTGTAGTATCTTTAGGTGTAATTGTGAGATATGATTCATGACCTTGAAAGGGGTAAATTGCTAGGGTTTGTACATATTGATGAAAGTTGAGTATAACCTATTGATTCACCTAGAAAGTAAATCTCCTATGACTAATGTGTAAAGTATGATATTGTTGAAAGGTTGTTCTTCCCTTACCCTTACACTTGATAATGCATGAATAGTCTAGGATGATGATGATGTTATTGTGTTGATTGAAAGTCTATTCTCATGAAAACACTATGAATGTAATGTGAAAGTTCTACTCACATATTAATGATTGATTCTAAGGTTGAAAGTACATTCTCACCTTTAATGAATTTATGAGCTATTTTGATTAATTGTATTGAATGAGGGTTAGAGCATTCCTTCACACATGTAAATGCACTTCAAGACTAATTATGTATAAATTGGGAAATAATGCTTAGTACCGAGTGGATATGGACAATAAGGTAAAGGCCCTTCCGTCAATGCAATAGGTCGGGTCATCTAAAGTAAACTCATGAGATGGAAGCTCATCCGCCAATGCAAGAGGTAGGGTTTCTAGAAGCAATCTCCCTATCCTATAATTATGTGCCAACATAGTACTTAGCTAGTGGATCCACTTAGAAGCTAACACGTTTAGTTCTACCTTAGGCAAGTAGGACACCTTCTTTCGGTGTGGGGTTACACGACACCGAATTTCATGTAGCTCACATGGTTTATGTCGGTTAAGGCTATTTTTCCCTAAATGAAAGATAATGAATGAGACAT
>JAJOOR010037732.1:0-11131 GCA_036250505.1 Solanum acaule | reverse complement strand
TCTCTGATCTAAATGGACTTTGTGATCTTTCCAAAAGATTAGTCCAAACAAAAAAACATTCAAATTATCCTTTGGTGTTCCGCTTAGTGAAACTTGCTCTACTTCTACCAGTTGCCACTGCATCCGTTGAAAGAGCTTTCTCGGCAATGAAGTTTATCAAGAATGACTTGCGAAGTCAAATGAGTGATGATTTTTTTAGTGGTTGTTTGGTGCCTTTTGTAGAAAAAGATGTATTTGATAGTATTCCTAATGATGCTATTATTAAGACATTTCAAGATATGAAACCTCGTAGAGTACAATTGTAATGATCTATTTAAGTTTTTAGATATATGTATGTGCCTATTATTTATGTGATTAATCTTTTTTTTTAACCCTCTTGATGAAAATCCTCCCTCTGCCACTGGTTATGACTGCTAATGAGCATGAAATGTTGACTAAGTTTTTGAAGCTAAAGTCTCATGTATCCCTTGGTTCTGAGAGTGAGAATGCTTATAAGTTTATCTTAGATTGCTATGAGAGGCTTCATAAGTTGGCAATTGTCTATCTGCATGGGGTTGAGTTCATGACTTTTTAGCTTCAAGGTAAGTCGAAGCAGTGGTGGAGAGCTTATATGGAATGCAGATCTTCAGTTTTACCTCCACTTACTTGGACCCAATTTCATGTTTTGTTTTTGGAGAAATATGTGCGTAGGACTTTAAGAGATTGTAAGAAGGATGAGTTCATGGCTTTGGAGCAAGGTGGTATGTCTGTGGCTGCTTATGAGGCCAAGTTCTATGCTTTGTCTAGATATACTACTCAATTGGTGACTACTGAGGAGAAGATGATCCGTTTATTTATTAGGGGACTAAACTCTGAGTTGCAATTATTATCTGTTCATATGACCTCTGCAGGGAGGAGCTTTAATAAGGTAACTGACTTTGTTAAGAAAGTAGAGGGGGTGAGGCTAGACGGTCAGGCTAAGACATTGGCTAAAAGGGTCAAGAACTCGGGTAACTTTCAGGGTTCTTACTCCAGGAGGTTCGGAAGTCCAACGCTTACAACCAAACCAATTCAGTCCGCTATGCCCACCTCTACAGGTAATTACTCGAAAACTCCACCTTATAATTTGATTCAAGATAGCTAGGAAGTCGCGCCTTTAACGGGCAGCAAGCTATCTTTTGATCGTACATGTTTACAAGTGTGGAAAGATTGGGCATATGAGGAGAGATTGTCTCCACCCACGAATGTTAGATTCCGCGCAGCAGCAGACTAGAGCATTGGTACCCGCGGGAAATGGTAATAATGGTCGAGGGCATCCACAAGGTGGACGAGGAGGTAATCAGTGAGGTCGTGAAGGTAGAGAAAATGGTAATGCAGGCAGTGGTAACGCGCAACCAGGCAGGGAAGTCGCTCGACATGAGGATAGGGCTTAGTGTTACGCTTTTCCGGGAAAGAGTGAGGCTTAGGCGTCTGACGCAGTGATCACAGGTACTATTCTTGTCTGTGACCGGATGGCTAATGTTTTATTTGATTCGGGTTCTACTTATTTATATGTATCCGTGCGATTTGCCTCAGAATTTTCTATGATTTGTGATATACTTGATGCCCCCATCCATGTTTCTACCTCATTTAGAAAGTTTGTCATAGTCACCCATGTCTATCGTGCTTGTCTTATTTTATTTATGGGTTTCTAGACTTGGGCTAATTTGGTAATTTTGGATGTGACTGACTTTGATATAATCTTAGGCATGACTTGGTTGTCCCCCTATTATATTGTGCTTAATTGTAATACTAAGTTTGTAACTCTAGAAATTTCAGAAAGGGAAAAATTAGAGTGGGAAGAGGTGTACAAGCCTAAGCAAGCTAAGATCATATCTTCTATTCGAGCTAGAAAATTGGTAGGGCAGGGTTGTTTGGCTTGTTTGGCTCATATTAGGGATGTTGAGGTTAAGACTCCATCTATTGAGTCTATCCCTGTAGTGTCAGAATTTAGAGAAGTGTTTCCTAATGACTTGTCTGGTATGCCTCCGGATAGGGATATTAACTTCTGCATTGATTTAAAACCTGATACCCGCCCCATTTCTATCCCTCCATATCGCATGGCTCCAGCGGAATTAAGAGAGCTTAAGGCTCAAATCCAAGAGCTTTTTGATAAGGGATTTATTCAACCTAGTGCTTCCCCATGGGGTGCCCCAGTTTTGTTTGTTAAGAAAAATGATGGTAGTATGAGAATGTGTATAGATTATCGGCAATTGAATATGGTCACTATTCGAAACAAGTATCATTTGCCTCGAATAGATGATATTTTTTACCAATTGTAAGGTGCATCAGTTTTATCCAAGATTGATCTAAGGTCTGGCTACCATCAGTTGAAAATTAGGCCTGAGGATGTGCCCAAGACGGCGTTTAGAACCTGCTATTGGCACTATGAGTTTCTAGTTATGTCATATGGTTTGACTAATGCTCCTGCAACCTTCATAAGTTTAATGAATGGGGTGTTCAAACCATTTCTTGATTCTTTCGTCATAGTCTTTATTGATGATATTTTGGTCTATTCGAAAAGTGAGGAAGAGCATATCGACCATCTTCATATTGTTCTGGGTGTTCCTGGGAAACAAAGGTTGTATGCTAAATTTTCTAAGTGTGAATTTTGGTTGACTTCTGTTGCATTTTTGAGACATGTAGTTTCAAAAGAAGGGGTAATAGTAGATCCCCAAAAGATTGAGGCGGTTAAAAATTGGGTTCGGCCTAACTCTGTGACAGAAGTTAGGAGTTTTGTTGGGCTCGCTAGCTATTATCGTCAGTTTGTGAAGGAATTTTTCTTCTATTGCCACTCAGTTGACTAATTTGACCAAAAATGAGATACTATTTGAATGAACTGAAAAATATGAGGAGCTTTCAAAAGCTCAAGACTCTTTTGACCACCGCACCTATTCTAGCACTACCGATTGAAGGTAAAGATTTTATTGTTTATTGTGATGCTTCACATTCTGGTTTGGGTGCTATGTTGATGCATGATAAGAATGTTATAGCTTATGCATCGCGTCAATTGAAGATACATGAGAGGAATTACCCAACACATGATTTGGAGTTGGCAGCGGTAGTGTTTGCTCTTAAGATCTGCCGACATTATGTATATGGTGTTAAGTGTGAGGTATTTACCGATCATCGTAGTTTGCAGTATGTGTTTACTTAAAAGGATCTGAATTTGAGACAAAGAAGGTAGATGGAGTTACTCAAGGATTATGATGTGACCATTCAATACCATCCGGGTAAGGCTAATGTGGTGGCATACGTTTTGAGTCGAAAAGTGGTGAGTATGGGTAGTTTAGCTTGCTTGAGTGTATCCAAGCGACCCTTGGCTAAGAAAATCCAGACCTTGGAGTCAAAATTCATGCAGTTGGGCATCTCAGAAAGAGGTGGGTTGTTAGCTAGTATTGAGGTTAGGGCCACGTTCATTGAGAAGATCAAGGCCAAACAATTTGAAGATGAGAATTTGGAGGAGCTTAGAAAGAAGATTGCGATTGGTAAGGCACAAGAGACCACTCTTGCTGTGGAGGGTGTGCTCAATTTTAAAGAAAGAATTTGTGTACCTAGAGTATATGACTTGATTCAGAAATTGTTGGCAGAATCTCATGGTTCGCGATATTATATTCATCCGAGTGTGACGAAGATGTATTGGGACTTGAAGCGAATTTATTAGTGGCCGGGCATGAAGAAGGATATAGCGGAGTTTGTGGCTAAGTGTCAAAATTGCCAACAAGTGAAGTATGAACATCAAAGGCTTGCAGGTTTGCTTCAAAGAATGACAATTTCAGAATAGAAGTGAGAAAATAGCCATGGATTTTGTGGTTGGTCTTTCCAAGACTTTGGGGAAGTTTGATTCTATTTGGGTAGTGGTTGATAGATTGACTAAGTCAACCCATTTTATTCCGGTAAAAGTAGATTATAATGCTGAACAATTGGATAAAGTTTATATGAAAGAGATAGTAAGGTTGCATGGGGTGCCCCTCTCTATCATCTCAGACCGTGGTACCCAATTCACCTCCAAGTTTCGAAGGAAATTGCATGACGAATTGGGCACCCAACTCACTTTTAGTACAGCCTTCCATCCACATACGGACGGACAATCAGAAAGGACTATTCAAGTGTTAGAAGACATGTTGAGGGCATATGTGATTGATTTTGGAGGGCATTGGGATAAGTTCTTACCTTTGTGTGAATTCTCTTATAATAATAGTTATCACTCCAGCATTGATATGGCACCATTTGAGGCACTCTATGGGAGGGATGTAGATCACTTATAGGATGATTCGAGGCTGGAGATGTGAAACCTTTGGGGGTTGATTTGATGAAAGATGCTCAAGATAAGGTGATGAGTATTCAAGCTAAGCTTCTAGCAGTCCAGAGTAGACAGAAGAAGTATGCGGATCATAAGGTAAGAGACATGTCATTTCAAATCGGTGAGAATGTTCTTCTTCAGGTATCACCCATAAAAGGGGTGATGATATTTGGAAAGAAGGGCAAACTAAGTCCGCGATACATTGGTCCCTTTGAGGTTCTTGAATGTGTAGGATCGGTAGCGTATAGATTGGCTTTACCTCCTAATTTATCGGGAGTTCATCTGGTATTTCATGTTTCCATGTTGAAGAGGTATCATGGTGACGGGGATTATATCATAAAGTGGGACTCAATTGTGTTAGACAAAGACCTTCAATATGAGGAGGAACCGGTTGCAATTCTTGATCGTAATGTGCGTAAGCTGAGAACCAAAGAGATTAAGTCCGTGAAAGTTCAATGGAAGCATCGTCCAGTTGAGGAAGCTACTTGGGAAATCGAGAGGTACATGTGAGACAAGTATCCCCAATTGTTCGTCCATTTAAGTACTACTTCATTCCTTCCTTAGCCTATTTTTCCTAAGTTTGTCACTCAGGGACGAATGATGGGTAAATTGGTATCTATTGTAACGACCGGCATCCGTCGTTATAGAAGAGCCAACGGAGAAAAATTTTGGGTCGGAAAACTTTTTCGTAGTAACTTGAGATTTCCCAACCTAGTTCAGATTTGGACGAAATCGGAGTCTGTGAGGTCTAGGGAAATATAGTAGCAATTGGGTGATCTAATTATGAATTTTATCACATGAGTAGATAGATAAGTCATTAAGGAACCCGTACGACTTTACAAAATTGAATTCGGGCGAGTAGAACTCTCGAAATTGATCTTAGTATGAATGAGTAGTTTCTGAGTGTCGTTGGTTAAAGGTGTGTTGTGAAATGGGAGTTTGAAATTCTTAAAATAGCTCACTATTTCTGTGTAAGCTGCTGAGGCGGGATTTCTGCCGCCAGGGCGGGGCCGCTGTAGTGGGGTGAGGACCGCTGTAGCGGGCCAGACGCGACTTAAAGTCGTAAATAAACCCCAAAAAATATTTTATTCTGCAATTTTTGAATTTGAGAGCTAAGGAACGAACCCAAATATTTTCTTGACATTTTTCCACCATTCTTGAGGCTAAAGGTAAGATTTTAACTCCCCGAATCCGTTTTTCGATCCGTAGAACGTAATCTAATGGGTAATTATTGATGGGGGAGGGTTTTGATCTGGAATTTATGATGGAAACAACCCTAATTGGGAGATTGGGATCATGAGTTTGATCTAGGGTTCATAGAATTGTTAGCAATTCGGGTAATTAGTGATTGTTTATTGATTCCCGTGTTATTGTGATTAAGAACAAAGCGGAATGAATCCGAAAAGGAAATGATCAAGTTTCTTAGGGTTTCAAGCTTGTTTTGAGGTAGGTGATGGTTGTGATTTTATGATTGTGTGATGTATGTTTGTCTTGCTTCATTGTGATACATGTATGTATGTGGATGTTGCATTATTGATCACACTTGTTGTAAATGAGGATATATGATTGATGAATGCCATTGAATCATGACTTGATTGTATGATTATGATAATGCACTTGTGATTATGATTGTGGCTTGTTGAATGGATCGGGTGTTGCGTTCCGACACACTAACTTGGATCGGTTGCCACGTTTTGACATAATTATGGAATCGGTTGCCATGTTCCGGCATAAACATTGGATCGGGTACCACGTTTCGGTATGCTAACTGTTTGGTTTTGGGTTCCATGAGAGGACCAATGACTTGTCATAATTGTACATCTTGAGAAATGCGAAGTTGTTCGTTGTTCGTAAATGTTGATAATATTGTATATGTTCGATATATGTATGTGATTATATTGTTGTATTGATTTATGTATGTTGCACTTAGTGGGATAGCTGCGTGATCCTACCAGTACATTGTGGTTGTGTACTGATACTGCACTTGCTCTTTCTTTGTTGAGTACATGGCATCTTCAAGCGGCTATTGACAGACCTTGCTTAGAAGATTGGTGATCGTCGTTCGAATTCAAGGGTGAGCCAGTTCTTCCGGGCTGCCATGAGTTCTCTTTCTGTCTATGTCCACATTTCAGACTTAGATTTTCTAGTTAGTTGTTAGTACTTTAGTTTGGGGTTGTAGCCCTTCTTGTTTAGACTTTTGGTTCATCGTTAGATGTTTTGGTATATTGACTTTCAGGTTCTAGGTGTATTTTCCACATTGTTTAGTTGTTAGATCCTTTGGAAGTTTATGGAAACTTCAGTTTTTAGCTATTTAACTTGCTTATGTAACTTAAATGCTTTAGTTTTTGGTTTAGTTGCTTGGTTTGAGTTGTAGTAGTGGTTCTCCCACCGGAGGGTTAGTGTGGGTGCCAATCACGACAGTCTGGGTCGTGACAAAGTTGGTATCAGAGTCTAGGTTCGTTGATCTCGATGTACCAAAATGAATCTAGTAGAGTCTTGCTGAACGGTACAGAGACGTTTGTACTTTCCTTCGAGAGGCTATAGGACTTCCGTAACTTAAATGTTTTAGTTTTTTGTTTGAGTTGTAGTAGTGGTTCTTCCACCGGAGGGTTAGTGTGAGTGTCAATCACGACGGTCTGGATCGTGACATGTATGAATGTAAAGGCAGATATTATGTAATTATTTTACTTTTATAGGGTATTTGCTTAGTTCCCATATATAGTTGCGTTATTTTGGATAAGGAATTTTAACCCAATGAACATTTTTCTAATTTTCCTTTGTAATATTCATATTTTCTTTTTAGTTGTTTTGTAATTAATTATATGGTAGAAAAATCAATAAAGATTTTCGGATCCCCAATACAAATTAGGAGTCCTCCTTTTGTTAGGATTAAGTTTGTTAGTATAAATAAAATAAAATAAAATTAGGAGTCCTCCTCTTGTTAGGATTGTTTTTAGTTATTAGTATAAATAAAGAGGCATAATAACAATATTGTTATAGAGATTAATCATGGCGGCACCATTCTCTGATGATCCTCAACAGAAAGAGTTGGAACAGATAGAATTTATGACCAAAATTCTTTATGAACTTCGAGAGTTTCGAGAATTGGAACAACAGAAAGAGTTGGAACTGCGAGAATTGGAGATAGAGAAGATTATTGCAGAGGGAAGGAAGATACCTGACGAGCCAAATCCAAATCGAGATGAGGCAAAGGAGGCTGTTGAACTGAAACGTAGTATTATATACCTATGTATTTCTTTTCCTTTATATATTTTTTCGTTTCAAAGTAAGTGTCATTTATCGAGTACAATAGAATTATTGAAGAGTGCCTACACTTTTTGCTTTACCCTTTTTCTTTTTATTTGTGACAATGCCATGCTACTGAAAGCAACTTCGAGTACGTGCTAGTTCTTCGATTCATTTCTTTTGGGGAGAGACCCAACAATATAATCTTCAACTAAATTATTTTTTGTTAGCATATACAGAGACAATTTTACATTTCCTATCTTCAACTAATTACTACTATTATGTTTTATGATATATCTTGCTGTTTTCTTTATTAATAGTCGTGCTACAAATACACTAGCATTTATTTTTATATAATAAAAAGGGACATTATGCTTATTTGCAATAGGGCTTCTCACATAAATGTAAAGAAAGTAAAAAAATTCAATAAAATGGTAGTATGTATATGCAATTAATGGCGGAACCAGAATTTCAACTTAAGAGTGTCAAAATATAAAGAAGTTAAATTGTGTAGAAGTCGAGGAGTGTCAATATGTAATATACATATACCTAAAAAATATATTTTTATCTAGCTATGCAGCGACACCCCTCAATTGTATGTGGCTCCGCCACGGTATGCAATGTATCGATATTTTATAAATAGTGTATAATCATGTATATATAATGTATAACTTTGTATCAAAGAAAGATATATTCAATTATTCATATACATTGTTTATACAATATTTGTACATCTGTAGGCTGGCATGAAGGTCCTTATAAATGTTGTTTGAACTTTTTACCGTTGTTTAAAAGATTTCGCTTTAAAGAAAATCATCTTTTTACTATTTTTCTTAAATTATTCTTTATTTATTTAAGTTGATTAAAAATGTAATTGTAAAACTAATAATTTCTTGCTGATTTTATTAAGTACGTTTTAGGTTTAGGTTAGGATACACATTAGGTTGAGAACTCTTTTAGATACAAAGAATATACGGTTTAGGACTCTTTTACATACAAAAACTAATGAAAATTTGGACCGAAAAAAATAATTTACTAATTAGTAATTCATACGTTTTATTTTCAATAGGTATCTATAAGAATCCTAAGCCTATTGTGAATTCTAAACCTAAACAAAGAAAAGACGTATTTAATGACTAAACATTATTAGTGTTTACAATCACAATTTTATCACCTTAAATAAATAAATAAATAATAGTATTAAATTTTTACTTATTTGCAATTGGTAAGAACTCCTAATATATAGTACTTCAAAATTGATTAAGTTTTTGTTTCTTACACATTTCATTATTTGAACTATATTAAAACTCATAACATTTTAAAACTTTAAAATCAATATTTTTATCTTATATAAACCTTATTTAAACTATGTTAAACAAAATAAATAAATAAAAGAATTGAAAAAATTAAAGAAAGAGGTTTTTTAAAAAAATTTTTTTAACTTTTCTATATGAAATTCATATCACTAGATGAATATAATATTTATTATAACATCAATTACTATTTTAAAAATATTTTTGTTCTTTTTTGTATAGATTTAAAGTATATAATATATGAGATTGGAGAGAGAAGATTCTTTCAAATATAATTACCTTAATTTATGAGATTGTTTTTTTATTTTTGTAACTGAAATTACCGCCCATTTCGTCATCTATCTATCTTCTATACTATATTAAAAGCATGAAGATCCTTAAAAATATTATTTGAACAAGAGAGAGAAGATTCTTCTCGAGGAACTTTGGGAGAGAAGATTTGTGCCAAGAGAAGGAAGATAAGTTAGGAGCAAGATCGAGGGGAGGCAAAAGATGTTGTTGCACTGAAACATATTATATACATATCTTTTTATATTTCTTTATGTTTTTCGTTTTCAAAATACGTGATCTTTTTCATTATAAATATGGAGTTCAATAGAATTATTGAAGAGTGCTACACTTTTTGCTTACCTTTTTTAGTATGTTTTTTTTAAACAATAACTCAATTTATTACATATTTAAAACAAAAGGGGGAACAGTTACAAAGTGTAACTACTCCAACATAAAGTAAATGACTTTATCTAACGCTTCTCTATGGGGAAAAAAGGAGAGGGTAAGAAAAAGAGAACAAAGAAAATAAGACGGAAAAACAAGAAAAATACTTTCTTTCTTCAGAAGAAAATCAACAAATAAAATTGACATTTAGTTTGTGAAACGTAGCTTTGTTTCCTAGTGATTCAAAATGTGCTTGTAGAACAATTCGTTTTGGTAGCAAAATCAAGAACATCCGCTGCAAGTATAAGCTACACAACTCGTTGTTTTTGTTCAATATATCTTACAAAATTGATCTGTGTGAAGAGTGGATCTTTGAGATTGTAGCGGGCAATGTTGTTGATTTTCATCATCAAAATAGTCTTTTCATCATTTTTCTTAATCTATATATAATATAAAGGAAAAACATAGATAATGTGATGTGTACCAGCTCTCTATAACCTCCATTCATATTTATCTTTTTTCTCTTCATTTTTTTGAGATTTTTTTCTTAATTTTTTGCATAAAATATTTTCTTTATTAAATAAAAATTCAATCATATTTACTATTTTAATTATATGAGTTACAAAAAATCTCCATCTATTTATATTCTCTACTTAAATAACATGCCTTTTCAACTTCTTTCTAACTTTTCTTATGGATTATCAAATCATATATCATATTACTATATATAATAAGTGGGAATATCTACTACTTAGCACATGACAAGTGTTGAATGATATGTGCTTAGATAGTGTTGTACATTCTTCTTTTATGGTTGTACCTTTAAAATTTATATTATTGAACAATTTAACACCATTAATTACCTACTACTTTATTAGCCGAAAAGTTAGACCTCATTTGGGCCCAATGTTTTCAATTTTCAATATATGTTGTCTATCTAATTCTTTTTTTCAACCTTTTATTTTAAACTTCTTGAAATTTAATTACCTATTTATTACTCTCTATACACTTTTAATTGTTATGATTTCCTTTTTAGAGTCAAACTATAAGAATTTTAACTAATATTTTACAATGTATTTTTTCATCATATTCTTATGCAAAAAATTACAATTTACTACTTTTTGTATAGATTTTACATATTTAAATTTTTTATTTAAAATATCAAATTAATACAATCTAATTTAACTTTGAAAATTATTATATTACTACTATTAATAAGAGTGAATGTGAGGAGCTTCCCGTTTATGGGAATTGACAAAAAAATCCTCAGATGTTACTTTTGTAATTTCACATGAAAAATGTAATTCAATTGGTTAGTTAAAGCAGTAGTGCAGCTGCATTTCATTTTTTGTATCTATTGGACTAATTTGTCCCCTTAAAACTACAAATAATTCCCACAACTTTTTGAAAACATGGGCCCCACTTATTACTACTTAGTTGTATTGCTTTGGTGACTGATATCAACTATTCTCTCTCCAATAATATTTCTCCAGTATTGGCTTTATACATTTTTTAAGAAATTATAAATAAAAGAGTAATATTACTATATCATTCTTTAAATATAATAAATATAATGTATTAAAAAATATAATTGAAA
>JAJOOR010037731.1:0-12826 GCA_036250505.1 Solanum acaule | reverse complement strand
ATACTTATCAATAATGCTCTTTTGAGTTAATTTCAAGATCAAACGGAACCAATGCAATGCAAAAAGTTCAAAAAATTTTGGTATCCATTTTCACAAAAATTTCTTGATAGATCTTCTCATAAACCACATATATGCTTACAAATAAAAAATGATGAGGATGAAGAAAAAGAAGAAGAGGGGAATTGAGAAGCATACTTCAGCCTCGTTGAAGACTTGGAAGTTGTCCTTCAGGCTCGTTGTTGAAGACGCTGCAGGTGAGAAAAAAGTACCGCCTTTTTTCTTCTCATATATTTTAGTGAAATTTTAGGTATTTTGAGGTAAAAAATATAGTGTAAAAGTTAAAAGTTTGGGGCTGTTGAGGAAAGATTTTTTAATTTCATTAATATTAATTATATATTTGTCACTTCTACCTAATATTTAAAACTTGGAGGACTCCTACCTAATTAACAAACTACTTTGTCACTTTTAATACACTATCCCGAATGGAATGGGCATTGTTTGGAGAAGGGGCTGCTGGGATTTTGAGGCAGCAGTGGGCTGCTGGAGAAAGAATTGGGCCCAATTAATTGCAATTATTGCCAACCAAAATTTAAGAGATAGCCAAATTGATTTAGTTAGTGAATTCAGCTAAAAATTAAATAAGATAAATTAATTAATGAGCTTCTTAATCTTAACGAAATAAAATAGCCGACTGAATTATAAACTAAATAATTTTAAAAATGTACTAAACTAATTAACCAAATATTTAATTAAAACAAAATATTATTTTGAGATGATTTTCGAATTTTCATAAAATATACTAATTTTATGCATAATTATGTAAAACATATATATTATCTAAAAATTATAAAAGTGACAAAACTATTTAAAATAACTTGCAAACTATATTTTTTTTCTTAAAATTTTACAAAACTAATTATTTTAACTCGTTAGAAATTGAAGAACTGGAGGTCCAAAAGTGTCAACAACACAAGTAACTAAATAGAAGGTGCTAAAGTAGACAACAATAAGGAACATAAACAAGATACAAAGGGTAAGAAGTCGAGTCAAGAACGTACCTAGAACTCAAGCCAATAACATATTCGAAAGCAACTGAGATAGCAAATCAACTACCCAGGGCACCGAGGCTCACAACCACAATTCTAAAGTCAAAGTTTATTAGCTAAAAAGAAAACAATGACAGAAAACAAAATATAGTCAAACAATAACCTAACCAGACCCCATAAGTCGGGAAAGTACAAACTACAAACATAACACAACCGCCCCCATAAAACTAGAGGGTGTAATCAGTGAACAAGTTTACTGGTGATAGGCAATGCATATGGATACAGGGTGAGCATCAGAATCATCACTGACCATCCAAAACTATAACCATAGCACTCCAGTCAACTCCCAGCCTAGCTAGCAAGAGTGATAAATCAATCTAGGTTGCCCAACCAATTAGTCCACTCCCAGGGCGTAAGCCTCCCAGCTAGCAAGAGTGACTCGGGAGCATGTCGACTCCGAAGAGGATCTCTTACAAATCAGGGCCGCCCATCCAGACAGTAAACTCTCAGCCCAACTAGCAAGAGTAACTAGTAGCGTAAGTAAGACCAAAACCATGTAAGAAAGGGTGTTGACGTGTCAGATGGCCAAGTGAAAACAGAGAAAATCCAAGATGCCTCTAATATCTCAAGTAGTAAAGGAGCACATTCATGACGCCTTATAATCTCAAAAACTAGAAACCAAATGATCCAAGTGTTAAGACTCTCGTTAAAACCAGTTTAGAATAGAGCCGAGTAAAATAATGTTTCAATATAAAATATTGCCAATGCATGAACCGGGATCGTACCACAAATCTCTGAGAATGAACAAACAATGAAATGAATGTGATCACCAACATCCAAACAAGGTACTCCAATTCAAATAAATACACAACCAACAAAACCACGCTATCAAGGTAGAGAATACTAATCTGGGATCCAACGATCCTCCCACACAGCCTCGGGCCCAACAATATAATCTTATGCTTAATAAGGATACACATGCCTACTACTAAACAACAAGTAAAATGATCAAAAAATAGATTCCAAATCAATAAAGGGGGAGCAAACTCTTAAATAGTAGATTGTGGAGGACACAAATTAGGGTAGAAGGTTTGGTTGTAGAGCGATCGCTCACTTATCCTTCTGTACTAGTGACCGCAGTATTACTCATGTAGTTTCATGTACTTCAACTATCATATTATTTTATTGTAGTTAATGTTCCTTTTTTGTTAATGTTTTGTCATGCTTTCTGTAGTCATTTTCTATGGCTTCTTCATGACTTGCAATATTTCTGTTTTCTTGAGCCGAGGTTTTATTAGAAACGACCTCTCTACCTCCAAAGGTAGGGGTAAGGTCCGCATATATTCTACCCTCTCCAGACCCTGCTTTTGGGATTATATTGAGTATGTTGTTGCTCTTTTTATTGCGTTTGTGTGCTTAACTTCTTTTTATCTCCAATATGTTCTAAAGGATGCTATGGAGCTTGATCAGTTGATAAGTTACTTGATAAACAAGGAAGACTCTGAAGGTGTAGTACTGCTTGGGCACAGTACTGGCTGTCTGGTACGTGTTTTTATCTTTGAATGGATGAGTTTAATTTTTTTATGGGCTTAAGTCATATGCGGTCCCTTAAAGTTGTCCGCATATTTCACTTAGATACCTCAATCTAGGCTTGTATCTATTGAACACTTAAATCTTAACAAATTTATATCTATTTAACACAAAATAATTGTCAAATAAATGAGAAATATGCGTGCATTTCAAATGCTCATACATAGCAAATGGATCAAAGAAGCGATGACACAGGGCAATTGGGATTAGTTTAAAAAAAAATCTATTTAAATAATTAAAAAGCAATTTAAGAAAACAAAAAATTATTTTTGAATTAACCCACCGGCCACCCACCCATCTTCTTCTTCTCCGTCGATCTTAACTGTCACCTTCATGCTTCTTCTTCTTCTCCGTTCCCTTTCCATTGGCCGCTGCGCCTCAACGCCAGTCAACCTTAGCCTCCACCCTTTTCTTCTACTCCATTGAATTTTATCCCTTTCACCTGCTTCAGTAACCATTATTGTCCATCTAAGCTAATTCCTCATTCACCTTACATTCTAATAGCATCAAAACCTTCTATTTGTTATCTTTATCTTCTTTCTACTAATAATTATTTATAACAATTACAAAAAAAATGGACTTTTACAGAAAAAACTAATCAATTGCTTCACCGGAATATTATTTTTATTGAAAACAATGAAACTTTGCTGAAATATTTGAGACTTTAATTAGATTTACATAGAAAAAGAAGAAGGAAAAAGCAGGAGAAGAATTGGAGAGGATGGGAGAGAAAGATGGAGGGGATGGGGTGGGTGTGTGTAAAGAGATGAGAATAGTTGGAGAGAGAGGATGGAGAGAAGACGAATCATTTTTTTTAAAAAATAATTATTATTTAAACATCATTTATTAATTTAGGTTTATTAGTTGGAAAGAAAAAGAAAAAAAATCATTTCCAATGATTTCACGCGCTTAAGGACTGTGAAATACATATTTTTTGCCATGTAAGCATTTTGTGTTCAATAGGAACCATTTTTGAACATATAAGGTGTTCAATAGGTATGAGGATAAATTGAGGTGTTTAAGTGAAATATGGAGATAACTTTGACTTATGCCTTTTTTATTTATGCTACTCTAATAATTAATTTGATTATTGCATGAAACAAGAGGAGAGAGGAAGCTGACTTTCTCTATCTGCATACAATGCGCACAAATGCTGCATGCTCCAGAGCAGTCCATATTGCAGGCTCAAAAATATATGCCTCTGTATCATTTCGAACATGCGCAGTTACTGATAATGACCTAAATTAATATTTAGTTTTAATGGAGCCTTCAAACTTGGTCTTCTTTACAGTTTGTGATTCTCTTCCACCGACACCTTTGATACTGTTCTTGTTCTTATTCATTCTTCCTCATGCTCACTTATGCAGATTGTGCAAAGCAATGGGTGGTGCTGAAAAAGTTGAAATTGAATATGGGAAGTGGGAACCATTCTTTATCTAACAGAGTCGTACAAGTTGTTGAAGCTATATATAATGAGCTTTGTTAAACGAGAAGGTCAAAGAGGGTTGATTGATCCTGCAACTTCATTGAAATCACTTTGCCTTTTACATTCTTTATTGGAAGTACAATTTTTTTTTACCTCTAGTGAAATGGTAGTCTAGAACAAGATAGATGGCATCCTTTCTCTCCATTCTTTGTTTTGTCACTTCTATTTGAGTCGTTGATCTAAAAGAAGGGAATATGTCTTCTTTTTTAAGCTTATACCTCTCCATTTCTTTCAAGTTTGAGAAAAAAAATGTGTCTTTTGACTATCCGTTTATCTGAACTCAGAATTTGAAACAATTCATCCTCTTTCTTCTACATTAATCCACTTTAATTTATTATTCAATAATATAATAATCCACTTGTTGCTATGCAATAAAATATTTCGAAATTATTATTTTTATACCATAAACAAAGACTAAAATGGATTATATGGTTGATAGACCATGATAAAAGTGGACTAAATACTCCTGTATTATAATGGAAGAATTATTTAGTGGGAAGATTGTGGAAAATAAGTTACTATATGTTGTTGGGTGAGGAGATTGTAAGTGGGATGGATGATAAAATTAAAATAAATTGTGTTAGGTCCATAAATTAGATGTGAAATTGTGGGGAAGATTCATTTTTGACAACTATATAAATTCAATTGAAAACAAAAGTGAAATAAAAAAAAGTAATTTTTTTCAAGGATGTTATTATTAGACTAATAGAGGATTATGGAAATGAGTAGAAATTGGTGGTCGGTCCTTTTTCTCATCACCGAGATAATGTTGTTAAAATAATATAATACGACAGAATTTTTAAAAATGATAATAGATATTGAATCTATTATTGCCAAGGCCTAATAGGATAAAAATTTAATTTCCAGCAGAAAATAAAATATTAAAGTATGAAAGATTGTTTTTCCTCTAAATTCTGTCGTTCAAGAAACTTAAACACCTACTGATATAATAATAATTGACATGTTGAAAAATTGAATTTGCCTCAGATATCATCGCTAATAAGATCTAAACTATATACTTGGTGTGTTCGGTACGTAGAAAAATATTTTTTTCAATTTTTTCATATTTGGTTAGTTAAATTTTTTGAAAAATAAATATTTTAAAAATGAGGAAAATGACTTTTCTAATGAAAGTAGGAAAAATAATCACAAGTGATATTCCACATTGAGTCACCTCTCGACAATATCGAACAAGTTTTTTTTAAAATGAGGAAAATGATTTTTTATGAAAAACAATTTCATTCGCACCAAACACTCTACACTTGGTTTGCAACAACTAGGGTTGTTCATGGGTCGGTTATTTGTTAAAATCAAAATCAAATGAATTTAGTCAGTTTTTAAATTATTAAAACCAAATCAAATATAATATACAATTCGGTTGTCATCATATTTTGTTATGTTATTAGTCATACATGAAAATAAAAAAAATAAAAACAATTAACATTACTAAACATCCGATCACTAAATTTATTGTGAATAAAACTTCAAAATTCACCACTTTTAACCACCATAAAGATTACTTTTCTATGATTCAACATTAAGCTTATGTTTTAGTTTTCCACCTTATAAATGCGTTTTGGTCATTCGAAGGCGTTATAGAATCGATACATTATGTATCACTAATATTACTTTTTCTTTGATGGATAGAAAATATAGACTACTAGTCCATTAATAACAATATAGTATTATTTAGCAATTAGCATTATTAATTTATTACTTGAGCTACCAAGCATCAAACAAATGTCAAAGGTGAATTTATGTGTCCCTTTAACAGATCCCAATAACTAAAAGTGGGTGAATTATGTGTGATGTGAGTAAGTGATATCTCACCTACAACTACTTCGTTCTGGTGATGACATTGAATGCAAATGTCAAAATTAGTTGGAACGAATTTATGTATCATTGAGATGTGTGCAGTTGATAGGATCTCGTGTTCAAGCTCAGAGTATAATTTTTTTTGATAGGAAATGTTTCTTCCTGAATGGGACTCATGCGGTGTGAATTTGAAATAGTCCGATTTTAATGCAAATATCAAATACTGAACGAAAACCGGTGAACCAGATGGCCGCGGCGATGGAATCTGGGACGGAGGACTTGTAGTATCTCTCTAGATCTGGCAAAAGCGAAAGACCCCCTAACATAATTCGAATGGAGGCTGACCGTTGAGCCCACTCTGGCCTCGCGAGGTGGGCCCCTGTGGTTGCGAGCTGGAGCTGCCATAGCTTATGGCTATAGCAATGGGAAAGAAATAAAAAATAGAGTAAATTTTGGGTTTAGCAAACATAATAATCATATTTGTATGTTATACATATAGTTTGTATAATTGCGCTCCATATCAAATTTTATGTTTGCTATGGAGCATCAAATTTGTATAAATCGCATGCAGGCATCTCATTTGGATAAAAGCACAACGATTGTTCATGTACATCAGTTAGATAATTGTATATATGTAACTACTATGTATATGTATCAACAATTATGTTTGTATATCTGCATAAAATTTGAACTTGTATACAATTGAATCGAAATAAAACATTTGTATATCAAATCTCTGTCTCTCTCGCTTTATACAACACAAATTACACATTGTAATTTGTATAATGTGATTGTATAAAGCGAGAAAGAGAGAAAGACAAAAGAGAACTGGTAGGGAAAGATCTGTATTTGTATAATTATAAATATATAGAACGAAAATATATGTATTTGCATTTGCATTTGCATATACAGTTTTCTCTCGTTTTATACAAACACAAATACAATTTATACATTTGTGTTTGTATAAAAGTGAGAGAGGCGAGGGAGAGTGGCGAGCGAGATTAGGGAGAGTGGCAAACGAGAATTCTGGGAAGAGAGGTGAATAGCAAATGTTTGCTACAAATTAAAATTAAATGAAATTGTGGTTATAACATTTAATTTAAATTAATAATTTGTTATTTTATACCATTTCCCCTAAAACAAAATACGTATCATTATTTGCATTGCCAAAAATATATATCATTATTTGCATTGCCAACAATTCACAAACCACTAGTTACATTGCTTTATCTTTGGCTTTCAAATCTTATCCTTTTTCAGTACCTCTAACGTCAACTTCCAACCAGCTCAATAAATATTTATTTATGTTATGTTAAATTAAGTATGAACTTATCATCATTAAATGATTTAATAAAATGTAAATATTAATTAAAAAAAGGTCTATATATAAACAAATTATCATATCATTTTAGATTTGTTAAAAAGTTTAAATGTGATTTTTTTTCAAACTTGCTCTCTCTTTTTGATGTTGTGTATTGTTTATCCGTAAATTTGTGATCTAGAATAGCAATTGAATTAGTTTATTATAGTTTTAAAAAACAAATTATAGTGAAAACAATAAGATTGGTAATGCTAAATTGCTTGTCTAAACTTGATCGAAGTAACGAATAAAAGTAAATTAATAATTTTTTTTAAAAAGCAGAAATTTTTAATTTCTTTCCTATCGCAATAAATTCTTCTTCTTTCATTAAAAAACAGTTTTTTTTATTCGCCAAACATTTTGACTTTCAAAAAAACTTATATTTTTCTCAAATAAATAATTTTAACTTTCTAACGCAATGTCGAACAAGCTCTAAGCGAAAAACAGGAGAAAGAAAAGTTATTTTCCTCTATTTGATGAAAAATGTTTTTCATTATACCAAACAAGAAAATAATTTTCCGCGTTTTGATAGCACCGACTTTATCGTGTGACCAAGTAGAGAAATACTTACATATTTGCTTTGAGTGTCCTCAATAATTAGTCACTAATATAGCTCTAAAGTACAAAACTTCAATTTTCTGTCTATATCAATTTAAGACAAAAACAACAAAAAATAAAATGAGACATTTCAATTAATTTTGACCCTATCCCTACTGCCAAAACAGGTACAACTAATCCATCAATATTCAATACCAATCAAATTAAAGACAAGAGCACATGCATTATATTTGTCTCGTCCACGTACGTGATTACCAATTATATTTCTCCAACTCTTTTTATTCTATCAAAACATTTGAACAAACTCAATTCTCTTTTGAAATATATATAATCCAATACTCTTTATTTTTCCAAAAATATATTATAACTAACTAACTAACAATTCTATTGATGACAATAAGAACATTAATCAAAACTAGCAATTACAAAATGAAAATCGTAATAATAGACCACGAATCGCGATACTATATACACGAAATTTCATGTATGCCACGTTTGTAACGGAATGCTAATTAATAATATATGCATGTTTTTGCACATAAGTAGCTAACATTATAAAAAAAATGGTAAGAGGAACATACATTCGTTTATGTACAGACTGAAACAAGAAGGCATGTTTTCACGTAGTGTCACGTCCTATCTTTTATGTTTGATGACTTTATTTATTGTTTTTTCTTTTTAATTCAAAATTTAGAAGCCAACATGTATAATTGATTTGGTGTTTAAAATTGCAAATAGGAAGAAAACTTTGAAGGATAATGTGAAAAGATTTTTGTAGAATCACAAAACTAATTCCATGAGGATATATAAGACTATTTCAATTCAATTTATTTATTTATAATGTTTTTGTAGTGTGTCCAGCTGTATTTTTCTCTTGTTTTTGTATTGGAAGTTTCACAACTCATTTCTTTCTGTGCATAATTATGAATTTTCAATTATTGACGATGTTGATGAAGTTAATTGTGACATAAGAGCAACGATAACATTATAATTTACTCTATTTGTCCTTAATTACTTGTCCATTTTTTTTATTTGTCCCTTTTTACTTATCAATTTTGACAAATCAAGAAAGGACAATTTATTTTACCTATTATACCCTCAATTACTTAATTTTGAAAAAGTTAAAACTTCTTGAAAAAATTTAAATTTTTAATTCATCTACTTCATAATTGATAGGGGTAAAATGATAAACTCATTATGCATTTTGTTTTCTTAATAGGTATGTCAATTCAATTCAAAAGTGGACAAGTAATTAGAAACAAATGAAGTATCTTGTGTAAAGAAGATTCAACATTTGTTACCTATTATAAAAAAAATATAACTGAACTTCTTTCCTTCCACCTAAATTCGTCCATGATGATCATGTAGAAATGTACTTTCAGCCTATGACTATGTGAGAAATATAAATTGCACTAGGCAAACCTCATGCGACAAGATCATGACTGAATAGTAGACGAAGATTGAATTTGATCTTAAGTCCCCTACCTGGGACCCACCTCCCAAGTCCCAACCACTCAACCATGCCCTTGCGTGCAATGTGCTAATTACCCTTTTTTATCTTTGTGCTTTGCTCAAGTTTTGTTTCTTGATTCAATATTATTTTGAAATAATTAATAACATTATATTACTCATTCGTTCAAAACTCTTTTTTTTTTTAAAATGGAATGGGAAGGAAATTGCAGTATGGAGAATTAAATTTTCATCAACAAGGTAGAAGTTCAGATAGCGAACCAACTAAGTGATTAAAATTTTCTGTCATTCGGTCAAAACTCAGACATGCTTACAAGTAGAATTATGACAATATATATGTCAAACACTCCAAAGTCAAAATTTGGAAGTCAAACATACATATTTTGGTGTTGACAATTGCAACTATGGAGGATAGTGGGAAAAGATTATTGATAACTCAATCATAGAGTTCCCACCCGAGCAATAAATATACCGTGGACGCTTGATCAAGTTTCATCGTGAAATAAGAGTTTATTTTAAAAGTAAAATAAAATAATATTTGAAAATTGAGGTTTTTTCTAACGTTTTATAAGTAATTTGGACTGAAAACGTTTTATTAAAAAAAATTCATGAAAATTTTGAAATATCAAAAAACATAATTTTCAGAATTCAACCTCGAAAAAAGTGAAAAAAATTCATAGCCAAAAAAACGCCTTTCTTTATGTTCATATTCTTGTCATTTTTTAAGTGATCATGTAGAAATGTGCTAAAAAAATTTATCCTCGTGCTTTGCCGTTTTAATATATAAAAAATGGATTAAGGAACCTACATTAGTTTATGTAGAGATTACTGAAAAAGGAATTAAGAACAAAGCATGTTTACACGTCGTGTCACGATATAACTTTTACTAATCTAACAAAATTTTGCTAATAAAAAACACTTTACTAATTATTGTTTGGTTTTCTGTTTTGTTTAAATTTTATTTTTTAATTCAAAAAAAGGAAAACCGTCCAAAATTGCCTATTTCCGAAATGGTCTACTTTTTGTCCTCTATTAAAAGTTTTTTTTTTTTAACCTAGCTTATGATATTCATATTAGAGTCGGGCTAAATTTAGAGCCGCGTGCGATATTTATATTGGAGCCAAACTAAATTCAGATTCACGCAGGAAAGTCCCATGTTAGGGGGTAAAGTATTCCCTAACAAAGGCGATTTCGTACCCAAAGAATGCAGAAATACTTATCACTCCACCACAACCCTTGTTGGTGTCCTCTATTAAAAGTTGGGGTCAATCACACACTTATTGTTATAAAATTGACACGTAAAATAATTTACTTTTATCATTTTTCATTAATGACGATAAAAAATAAAAGGTAAACACACATGAAATTAAAAAGGTTTAAATTTGTCCAAACATGAAAAAAAAATTGAACACACATCAAAGATAAATTAAAGTAAACATCACCATTAGCATCACCAGACACCACAATAATATCAACAACAATAACAACAACAAAAAATACCAGAATAAGTAAAACAAGGAACAAAATGTTCGATTTTCTGCAATTAACTAATAAATGAACTATTATTTAAAGTAGAAGTTGTATAAGAAAAAACTCAAAATGTATTTTTATTTTGGAGTGAGTTAAAGGAAAATGGGAGAGGAGGCTGTCGTAAATAAGAGTAAAATATATAGATCGGATTGATTTGCATTTTTCGAATATCAAATTAAATCATTTATGTCAATTTTTTAAGTTCATAAACTAAATCAAACTAAACTAATTAAAGTTGATTTTCAACTTCAAGTTTTTTTCGAACACAAAGTTGATCAATATGTTCCACAATTCAAATTTTGTGTTAACAAGATCCATTACAACTTAATTCTTTTTATTTTTTAAGTATGTCCAATTATTTTAATTTATTCTCTTGTACTTTTTATATTGTTTGAAATATTTTTTTAGGTGATTCTTTTTATCTATTCTAACTTTTGTAGATAAACTTATCTGATATATGTTGCTGATGAAATGTAACATATTTCTCATAAAATTAATCAAGATGGGAAAAAGTAATCTAAACAGATAATAAAAAATCAATTCACGATGATAATAATTTTGTTCAAGTATCACAAAAATTCCCTGATCAAAATTTTATAACAAATCATCCAACTTTGCCCTAAAGAATCACAATAATCACTAAACAATTCTTTCCTAATAAAACAATATACTACTATTTAACTTTGCTCAATTATATCATAAAATATCTCTTTAATTTTGTCTTCTCCTAATGACTTTATATGATACCTTCTTTCTTTTTAATTGGGGAGGACGAATTGGGGAATGCGAGGGGAGAAAATTATAACGTGGAGAATTGAATTTTCATCAAAAGTGAATATTTATATATAATTAACTAATTAACTGAATTGTTAAGATTCTTCAACTTTATGTAATATTTCAACAAAATTAACGATATTTTCATTTATAGAAAATAATTTAATGACTTTATGGTAATAAAAAATATTGAGTAATAATTCAATTGTCATTCGATAATCGTTTGGTGTGAGAGAAAATAAATAGTTCAAAGATAAAAAAAAATTGTTGTCTTGTTCAATTGTTATTTTTGAGATAATTTATCCTACCATTTATATCATAATAATGAAATAAATTATCTTATATGCATGATGGGATAAGTTATCTCAAGATAACTAATTCCAAAATATTTCTAAAATAACTTATTCTCAACCAAACGACTTAATTCAAAAATCAACAAACTTTTTGGCGTAATGATTGAAAATGCAAATGTATTGATCGTAGTCAAAAAGAAGATGAAATATGTTTGTTTATTTTGGTGGCTTTTAAGCAAATAATATTTGATTGTGACATAAGTTTATAAAATTAATTGAAAGCTTCTACTGTTTGATTAAATTATTTTCAAGGAATCCATTTAGGGTATATCTTTTTTCTAAAAGTAAGTTTATTATTTTAAGCTATGATTGAATAGACGCCTTTATTTAGAACAAGATTATCAAGTGATGATTTTCTATAATTAATATCATTCACATACTAATTGATTTCCTCTAGCAAATAAAATAAGAACAGGAATTCTATGTCATTTAGAATTTGTTATATATATATATTAATTTAAGTTTTGTCTTAGTTTATATTGAAATAAGTTTTCTAGTTCTAATTTAATTCGAATTTTTAGTATTATAAATAGGGTATGTCACATATTTTTTCTGTTCAACAATAGTTGTTCATTAACTCAAAAACAATCGCAAAACCAATCGAAATAATTCATGGAGAACCTACTATCACGTTTTCAATGGAGGAAAGGCAAGACTTTATGATTGAAGAGGGATTGCATCAAGCAGTGGTGTTTAAATTATCCCATGGTGCGCCAGATTTGAAGGTATTAAGGTCAATTTTACCGAAACATCTTGGTACCAAGGGCAACTGTTTAATTGGCTTACTTGCTCCAAGACAAATTTTGTTGAGATTTGATCAATATGAAGATTATGTACTAGCATT
>JAJOOR010037729.1:0-13554 GCA_036250505.1 Solanum acaule | reverse complement strand
TGCAAGGCATCACTCAAGTGTAAACAATCTTCCAAAGCAATACAAAAGCCTTCTTCCAAAAGCTCTCTTTGATCATTCTAAGTCTTTCTTAGCATTCTCTTAGCGATCTTAGTTTTAAAGACTTGCTTGAGCTTGCAAGATCTTGAAAGAATAAGTGAGTAAGTTGTCAAGCGCCGCACGGAGCTTTAGTGAAAACTCTAAGTCCATGACATAAATGTCCTGAAAATCTCAAGTCTCTCTCTATTTTGGTTATCTAAAGCCCCATTTGGCTAACCGCCGAATATTTCGACGAGGGGACCTCTACATCACTGATTTGGCCAACAAGATTCATTAAATGATCATTTTATTTTATTTTTATAGTCTTCTTACGTTTCTAGAAGGGTATTGTTAACCTTTTTTCTTCAATTAACTTCCCTACGTCCATCTTATAACCTAATATCATCATTATACGTATAGCAACTCTCAAAATCCCTAATTCTCTTTCTTTCAAAGATCAAGAACTTTAGGAAAATGATTTCTCCAATTTCTCAAGATCTAAAGGCTCCAAGTTGAAGATTCTCTTCAAAATACCTAAGGTTTTCAATCCAAGATTCTTCTCCGCACTTCATCTTCCAAGATTTTTTTCACGTTTCTCCAAGAACATTATTCTTTCAAGTATGTAAGGCTATTTAGTGTTGGACTAAGTTCATCCTCATGCTCTACATCTCAATTCAGTTAATAACAAGTTGAATCTAGGGTTATGCCCTCAATTTTATGAAAATTCTATATTATGAGATTGTGATACCTTAGCATTGAAATTCTTAAATTACTGTTCATGAATTCATATGAACCTTATATAATGAGTTTAATTGAAAGTATTTCGAATTAGTACTTTCCTTACATTGATTTTGGAAACTAAAGTGAGTTTATGAGAAAAGCTTAGAGCATTATTTTCAAAAGGGTTTAAGGAAACCTGATTGGTTCCAAATGTATTATGTTTACATTACCAAAGAGAGTACTATTTTCCGAAAGGTATAAAGAGTTTTCAGAAATATTAAATACAACTTCAGTTACCTCTTGAAGAGGACTTTTGAGAAATTATCTCAACCCAAAGAGTACTTTTCATGAGCATACAGTCACATTTTTTGGAGTAGTATTGAGCACCAATTTGAGGTAACTCGAACTCCATAACTTACGTCGTCAACATAAAGAGAATCGTACCGCAAGACATGTGATTCTTCACTTGCCTCAAGAAGACTTTATAGTGGATTTGTCTGTTCAGTTGTGTTCTATACTTCGGCAATGTATAGAGCGGCTCTGACAACGTGAGTAAGACGTTGTATCATCATGAGGCTCATAATGGTAGTTATCGGTCAGAAAAACTCTCCAATAAAGTAAAGAGTATTTTTATATAATTACATTCCGCTTAGTACTTAATATTATTTTCTTTATTGCAAAGCTTAAATTAATTTATATTTCAACTTTTGCTTTACATTCAGTTGAGTTATTTTCAGCCTTTCAGTTTAGTTTATTCTTTCATTCAGACTTATTACATACTCGTGCATTCAATTTACTGATGTCATTCGACCTGTATTATTTTATGAATCAAATATAGGTGTTCAGGATCATCAACATGCATTTCTTTGAGATCACCCAGACATTCGTCAATTTTTAGTGAGGCCTCCTAGCTTTTGGAGGACTTCAGTCTTTAGTTACTTCTAGTAGTTGTTTAAGATTGTCGTGGGTCTTGTCCTGAAGCCTATCTTAAAACAGTAGAGCCTTCATAGATAGAAAAACTTTGAGATTTATTTTCAGTATTTTCTTTTTTTATGTTTTGCTAAAACTATATCTATTGCATTTAGTATTTTCAGACAGTTAGTTCTAGTATCTCATTCAATGTTTTAAACTTAATAATTCTTGAGTAAGTCTTCTGCTAAACAAACAGCCAAGTCAAGGGTTTGTTTAGGGACCAACAATGGTTCTCGAGTGCCAGCCACATTCATGGTGTAGGCTCGGAGTGTGACACAATTTTTAAACATTCGTAAGTTGAGCTAGGGAACAAGAGATTGTACAGGCTTGTGAAAGCGGGAGAGAGAGAGAGGCTTGCGACTTGGATCAAGTGAAGTGCATCTAGGTTGAGGAAGGTAAGGTGTTGGTGGAAGAGAAGTGTAACACCCTAGAAAATTGAGCTACAACTCGAACTATCCTTCGTTGTGAGTAGGATTATACCGAGGAATTTAAATATTTCCCAAGTGTTAAGGTCACTAGATGTAGAACCTTGTGTTCCAAAAAGAACTAGAGACAATTCATTCAAGTGATACCTAAGCTCTTCTAAGTTTTTGGGTCAATTTCAAACAACCATAACCTTTAGTACAGAATGAGTTAGGTGGGCTACAAGGTATCAAATGAAAGGTCTTGGAATCCTCTTTCCAACTCCATCGAGTTTACTAAATTTTGAGCTCGTATGAGGGATATATGCTCGTTTGAAGTTGGGCTGGCCAAATAAGGAAAGTTATCTAAAATTAGTAAAGGGTATTTTGGTCTTTTCCTTACCCAATCAGATTAAATCATTTTTAGTAAGTTTTTAACGGTCTAATCCGATTAGGTTCAGTTTTATAATCCTAATATACGCCTAGGTTTTTAGTTGAGAGTTCAAGAAGAGAAAAGAAGAGAAAAGAGGAGAAAAGAGTAAAGGATCAAGGCTTTCATCGAGGTTCTTGAGTTTTGTTGCGGATTTTCACCATGGGTTTGATACCTAAGAGGTATGTAAACTTCCATAGTGTTGGGTTTGTTCACCCACATGCCAATCATGTTAATTTCAGCAAAATTCATTCTAGAAAGTTGAAAGTTTGGTGTTCTTGAATTGTGTTCTTGAAATTGGCTTTTGTTCTTGAGTTTTGATGAGATTGATGAGTTCTTAAGGAAATCGTGTTGATTTTTGAGTTATGTTTGATTAGATTCTTGTGTACATGTAGTGGGTATTATAATCTAAAGAGAAATTAAGAAAAAAAACCGAATTTAAGTGAATTGGGGGTTAGAAAACGAAGAAGAAAAGACAGGTAGAAAACCTGTACCAGGTCCAAGTCGCGAACCTGTTCCTTAAAAGTGAACTTTCTCTCTCCACATCGCGGAGAGATCGCGGACTCCACTATTTCAAAATTATTTCGCGACCAAATATTAAAATACATCTCCGCGTCGCGGACTTGCTCCCCAAACAGTGTTTTTCAACTGTTTCTCATGATTAACTATCTAAAAAAATTTTAATCATCATGATATATTTCCTATCACAAATCATAACCTTGAATTCATAACTCAAATTCAAGGTAGAGCTAAGAGTTAAGTCTTTAGAGTTCTTTCGAACATTTTCGAGAAAGTCCCTTTGAGTCTTTTGAGGAGACTTCTACAATTTCTAACAACTTGTTTTAAGACTCGATCAAGTGAGTATAAGAATGAGGAGAATGTATTCATGAGTCTACTTTATCATCACGAGATCCTTCATATCATGAACCATAACCCTTGAATTCATAATTCAAATTCAAGAGAGAGTTAAGAGTAGAGTTCAAGAACGCCTTTGAGTTCAATTGTGAATCCGTTGAGATCAACTATCGATTTGAGCTAAATTTTGAGGAAGTAAGTATGAGAATAAGAAGAATCGTATACACGAGTTCCATATTGTTATCTAGACCCTTGAGTCGAGTCGTTCATGCCCATAAATCCCGCATGGACTCCATAAATTGAGTATCTTTAAGAGGAGTAATATCTTCGAGTTCTAAGTCTTGAGTATTGAGTTCCTAATCCCTTTTGAGGTTTTATTCCTAATAATGGGACTATTACATATTACCCAAGAAGTCCTTGAGTTGGGTTGTTCATGCCCATAATTCCGCATGAACCCTCTAAGTCGAGTATTCTTGAAACGAGTATTACCATTAAAGTTCTTGAGTTCTGAGTTGTTGATTCTCGAGTATTGAGTTCTAGTTATGGTTATTAAAAACCTCGAATTGAGTCGTTCATGTCCATAATTCGGCATGAACTTTATTCTGAGAAGTCTTCTACAATTTTTTCTAAAATTGTTTTAAGACTTGAGCACTTGAGTTGAGAAAGAGTAGAATCGAGTTCATTTTATTTAAAATGATATATGGGAACTAAGTATTCCCAAGTGTAAATGTTTTCACATTTAAAAGAGGAGGAAACTGAGATTTCCAAAAGAGTTTTGAGCAGTTTGAGTAACATCTCTTTTAGAGAAAGATTTTGAGTAATAATCTCAAACCACAGAGAAAGAGTTATGTTTTTAAACATATGAGCTGAGTATATTTTGGGAGTAGTATTGAGCACCGATATGGGGACGAGTTCAGATAACTCAAGTCTCCATAAACCATGTAGCCAACGTGGATAGAAAGGGTCATATTTTGTAGATGATTCCTTAATGTGTTTTAGCATATACTAGTAGATCCACTTAGTTGAGAGGTTTTATACCCCCCGGCAAAGTATAGGATAGTTCTGGCAGCGTGGGAGAGTCGTTGTATCATCACATAGCTCATAGTGATGGTTGTCGGTTAGAGAATCTCCCACAGAGTTATATTGTATTTTTATTTACACACTGAGTATTATTGTAGTTTTCGATACCTTGAGTTGCTATCTACAGTTTTACAACTTTCCATATATATTGTATCTTTTACTGTTGATTTATCCTTGAGTAGCATGAGTTAAGTATCTTGATTTGAGTACATTTGAGTTGCGTTGAGTATCTTGAGTTGAGTACCTTTGAGTTGAGTATCTTGAGTTGAGTACATTTGAGTTGAGTTGAGTATCTTTGAGTTGAGTATCTAATCTTTGAATTGAGTATCTAATCTTTGAGTAGAGTATCTTATTCTTGAGTTGAATTTAGTTGAGTGAGTTGAGAAGAGGTAAGTATGTTTTCTTTTTATCAAGTTCAAGCTTATGTTTATGCTTTAGAATTCCCCTTACATGCTCGTCCATTTCATGTACTGAGCCATTTGGCCTGCATCATTTCATGATGCAATTACAGGTATTCAGGGTCATCAACTAGAGCTTCGTCGATACCACATGGAGTTCGAGTTAGCTATGGTGAGCCTTCTTGCTTCCAGAGGATTTCATTTACTTTTCAGTTTTGTCAGGATGTCGTGGGTCTTGTCCCGACTTCCATCTTTGTCATTTAGAGGCTTCATACATAGACAGTAGAGTTTGAGAAATCTGTTTCATTTATTTTGTTAAATGTTTTAAAGATTGTTGCCTATTTTCTGGCGAGTTGAATATACTATTTTATTCAGAATTTATCATTTGAGTTATAGCTTTGTAATTGAGTTCAATGAATTTTATTTAGTTTTAAGCTTTGGATGCTTGAGTTAGTCTTCCGCTTATAGGGAGCCAGGATGAGGGTTTGCTTAGGGACTATAAATGGTTCACGAGTGTCGGCCACGTCCAGGGTGTAACCTCGTGTTGTGACAAACTGGGTATCAGAGTACAGAGTTCAAGTATCCTAGGGTGTCTATGAATTTGTGTCAGTAGGGTCTTGTTTATGGTTGTGAGGGCCCCACTTCTATAAATGAGGGACTATAGACATTTAACAAAAGTTTCCCTTCTTTCATATTCTTAATCGTGCAATAGAGCTATGTCTAGAGATTTATTTATATTCGTGCATTTCTCAGATTCATTCGACTACCCGTCATACTAGAGGTGGTTGAAAAGAAAAATCAGTCCTTTATCGATGAGTTGTTCTTAGCAAGAGTCTTGAGGAAGTCATAAGACTCCAGAGGGGCTTGATAGGAGCTCATGAGAGAGTTAAGTGTTGAGTTTCAAAGGATGAATCGTACGTTTGAGCTAAAAGCGAGTTGTACACTCTTCCCTAAGCCTTGTTTCAGCTGAGACCTTTAAGAGGATGGTATGTTTAGAGCTTGGGTAGTAGCTTCACCCGAAAAGGTAGCATGAGTTACGAGATCATGAGCAGTCATAGTGAAAGAGCCCAAAGTTAAAGGAAAGTATGCAGAGGTAGGGTAATCTATGAAAAAGAGATAGTGATGTGGCAAATGATGTTATTGCAATCATGCACCCAGTCTGTTATAAGTGATGAGTTTCTTTTTTAGTGAAATAAGGAATAATAATGTTTTAGAGAGTTCTTGATATGAGGAAGACAAATTGTTACTAGTCATGATGAGATAAAGTATATTTAAACCAAAATAGAGTTGATGTCGATGTGCCATCGTGTTAGAGGAAACTAAATGCATGTGTTAAATAAGAGAACGAGGTATTCATGAAATGATAGATCTAAGCTAGGCTTATGATTTGTTTGAGAGGGTCATGGTGTTCAGAAGGTTATAGAACTGATTAAGTAATGAGGTATAGTTTAGTAGGCGAGCAATTATATTGATATTCGGGTTTAGTAATAAACATTAAGCTTGAATTTGAGATAAGTGTCATGATCAAAATAATGGCA
This sequence comes from Solanum acaule, assembly GCA_036250505.1. Taxonomy (NCBI): domain Eukaryota; kingdom Viridiplantae; phylum Streptophyta; class Magnoliopsida; order Solanales; family Solanaceae; genus Solanum; species Solanum acaule. The sequence goes on along the minus strand of JAJOOR010037729.1, from coordinate 7,124 downwards.
AAATGAGGGTGATGATGTATGTCTTGAGATTTGATCTAGAAGACTTGACATAGAGTAGGTGAGGAATTGAGGTGATTAGCTGCAATAAATATGAGTGGTACAAGTGAGAGACCCTAACGTTTAGATAAGGGCAGTGAAGTGTGGCTAAGTCACAAGAGCATTAAGAGGTGTGCCGAGATGGTATGTTACCAGATGAGGTTCCAATTAAGTTATAATTTTCTATGTGTGCCTAGATAGCATAATTGAGTTGTCAATGTTAATAGGTCCATAACTTTCAAGTGTTAGCTTAAGACCTAAGGGGTAGATGATAAGAAGAGAAATCAAGTCAAGTGTTGAGAATTTCTTAAGGAGCTGGTTAGTAGGAGTCCATGGAGTTATTAGAGTACTAAGCATGAATGTGGTGTTATTAAACATTAGGTGGTTCTTGATATGAGTCCAATGTGGTGGTAAAGAGTAATAGTTTTGGCATGAGATTTCCTATAGAGAGGTAAAGAACCCGAACATAAGGATTTGGGTTAAGTGTGAATATAGTAAGAGCATACCATTAGACTCAGACCTTAGTAAGAGTAACCCATTCCATACCAAGTCCAGTTGTCATTCGAGGAGAAATGATCCCAAGGGGGAGATATTGTAACACCCTTGAAATTTTTTAAGCTAAGACTCGAACCATCCTTTGTTGTGAGTAGGATTTTACCGAGGAATTTAAATTTTTCCTAAGTGTTAATGTCACTATATGTAGCACCTTGTGTTCCAAAAAGAACTAGAGACAATTCATCCAAGTCATTCCTAAGTTCTTCTAAGTTTTGGGTCAACTTCAAACGACCATAACCTTCAGTACAAAATGAGTTACATGGGTTACACGTATCAAATGAAAGGTCTTGGAATCCTCTTTCCAACATCATCAAGTTTGCTAAATTTCGAGCTCGTATGAGGGAGAAATGCCCATTTGAAGTCGGGTTGTCCAAATAAAGAAAGTTACCCAAAAATAGTAAGGGGTATTCATTACCCAATTAGATTTAATTAATTTTTAGTAGTTTTTAAGGGTCTAATCCGATTAGGTTCAGTTTTATAATCCTAATATACGCCTAGGGTTTTAGTTGAGAGTTCAAGAAGAGAAAAGAAGAGAAAAAAGGAGAAAAGAGTAAAGGATCAAGGCATTCGTTGAGGTTCTTGAGTTTTGTTGCGGATTTTCACCATGGGTTTGATCCCTAAGAGGTACGTAAGCTTCCATAGTGTTGGGTTTGTTCATCCACACACCAATCATGTTAATTTCAGTGAAATTCGTTCTAGAAAGTTGAAAGTTTGGTGTTCTTGAAATTGGCTTTCGTTCTTGAGTTTAGAACAGATTGATGAGTACTTAAGGAAATCATGTCGATTTTTGAGTTGGTGTTTGATTAGATTCATGTGTACATGTAGTGGGTATCTGAATCTAAAGAAAAATTGAGAAAAAGAATCAAATTTAGGCGAATTGGGGTTAGAAAATGAGGAAGAAAAAGTCGAGCAGAAAACCTGTACCAGGTCCGCGACGTTCTTTAAAAGTGAACTTTATCTCTTCATGTCGCGGAGAGATTGCGGACCCCATTGTTTCAAAATTATTTCACGAACAAATATTAAAATACATCTCCGCATCACGGACTTGCTCCCCAGACAGTGTTTTTTAACCATTTCTTATGATTAACTATCTAAAACACTTTTAATAATCATGATATCTTTCCTATCACAAATCATAACCTTGAATTCATAATTCAAACTCAAGGTATATCTAAGAGTTAAGTCTTGAGAGTTCTTTCGAACATTTTTGACAAAGTCCCTTTGAGTCTTTTGAGGAGTCCGGACATTGAGAAAGAAGGTCAAACCAAATTCGGTGTCAACACTTGACAGACCGGAGGACCTAACAACTTGTTTTAAGACTTGATCAAGTGAGTATAAGAATGAGGAGAATGTATTCATGAGTCTACTTTATCATCACGAGATCCTTCATATCATGAACCATAACCCTTGAATTCATAATTCAAATTCAATAGAGAGTTAAGAGTGGAGTTCAAGAAAGCCTTTGAGTTCAATTGTGAATCCTTTGAGATCAACTATCGATTTGAGCTAAATTTTGAGGAAGTAAGTATGAGAATGAGAAGAATCGTATACACGAGTTCCATATTGTTATGTAGACCCTTGAGTCGAGTCGTTCATGCCCATGAGTCGAGTCGTTCATCCCCATGAGTCGAGTCGTTCATGCCCATAAATCCCGCATGGACTCCATAAATTGAGTATCTTTGAGAGGAGTAATATCTTCGAGTTCTAAGTCTTGAGTATTGAGTTCCTAATCCCTTTTGAGATTTTATTCCTAATAATGGGACTATTACATATTACCCATGAAGTCCTTGAGTTGATTTGTTAATGCCCATAATTCCGTATGAACCCTCTGAGTCAAGCATTCTTGAAACGAGTATTACCATTAAAGTTCTTGAGTTCTGAGTTGTTGATTCTCGAGTATTGAGTTCTAGTTATGGTTATTGAAACCTTGAATTGAGTCGTTCACGTCCATAATTCGTCATGAACTTTATTCTGAGAAGTCTTTTACAAATTTTTCTAAAATTGTTTTAAGACTTGAGCACTTGAGTTGAGAAAGAGTAGAGTCGAATTCATTTTCTTTAAAATGATATATGGGAACTAAGTATTCCCAAGTGTAAATGTTTTCACATTTAAAAGAGGAGGAAACTAAGATTTCCAAAAGAGTTTTGAGCAGTTTGAGTAACATCTCTTTTAGAGAAAGATTTTGAGTAATATTCTCAAACCATATAGAAAGAGTTATGTTTTTAAACATATGAGTTGAGTATATTTTGGGAGTAGTATTGAGCACCGATATGGGGACGAGTTCAGATAACTCAAGTCTCCATAAATCATGTAGCCAACGTAGGTAGAAAGGGTCATACTTTTTAGATGATTCCTTAATGTTTTTTAGCATAGACTAGTGAATCCACTTAGTTGAGAGGTTCTATACCCTGGCAAAGTATATGACAGTTTTGGCAGTGTGGGCGAGACGATGTATCATCACATAGCTCATAGTGATGGTTGTCGGTTAGAGAATCTCCCACAGAGTTATATTGTGTTTTAATTTACACACTGAGCATTATTGTATTTTTCAATACATTGAGTTGCTATATACAGGTTTACAGCTTCCATATATATTGCATCTTTTACTTTGCTTTATCCTTGAGTATCATGTGTTGAGTATCTTGAGTTGAGTACATTTTAGTTGAGTTGAGTATCTTAAGTTGAATACCTTTGAGTTAAGTATATTATTCATGAGTTAAGTATCTTGAGTTGAGTACCTTTGAGTTGAGTATCATATTTTTGAGTTGAGTATCTTATTCTTGAATTGAGTTTAGTTGAGTGAGTTGAGAAGAGGTAAGTATGTTTCTTTTTTATCAAGTTCAAGCTTATGTTTATGCTTCAGAATTCCCCTTACATGCTCGTACATTCTATGTATTGAGCTATTTGGCCCACGTCATTTCATGATGCAGATACAGGTATTCAGGGTCATCCACAGGAGCTACGTTGATACCACATGGAGTTCGAGTTAGCTATGGTGAGCCTTCTTGCTTTCGGAGGATTTCATTTACTTTTTAGTTTTGTCAGGATGTCGTGGGTCTTGTCCCGATTTCCATCTTTGTCATTTAGAGGCTTCATACATAGACTGTAGAGTTTGAGAAGTCTGTTTCATTCATTTTGTTAAATATCTTAAAGACTTGAAGTGCCTATTTTCTGGCGAGTTGAATATACTATTTTATTCAAAGTTTATCATTTGAGTTAAAGCTTCGTAATTGTGTTCAATGAATTTTATTCAGTCTTAAGCTTTGTATGCTTGAGTTAGTCTTCCGCATGTAGTCAGCCAGGATGAGGGTTCGCTTGGGGACCAGAAATGGTTCCCGAGTGCCAGCCACGTCCAGGGTGTAGGCTCGAATCGCGACAAGTAGTCCATTAAGCAAAGGTGTCAAACATAATTTTATAATCTCATAAATGAAGAAAGAGATAGAGATATTGTGCTAGGTGAATTGGCACACTCTGAAAGACTTTGGGTATTATAGGCAGTGGCGTACCTATGATTTTTGCTCAGGGGCTTCAAAGTATAAAGAAGAAGTTCAGGTAGTAATGCAAGTGTGCGGTGAGCATAGTAGCTCCTCGGTCTGCTCTTTGTACAAGAACCATACATATTTTATTGGTTCATAAAAGTAAAGACTAAACTAATCAAAGATATCGAGGACAAAGATACATTGATAAGAATTTTAGTGAATCGATTGTATTACAAAAGTTAATTCCTAAAACACATGAAAATTAAATGATGAAAAAGGGAGAGAGACGGGAAAGAAAGATATTTACATTATCATGCTAAATTTAACTTACTTTATCATACCGTATTAAGTATTTATTTCTACTTTTATCATGCTCCATCGAGCATTCTTAAAATTTCTTGTGATTTTTATACTTTTAATTTGTAATGTTTTACTTTATTTTTCACTTTTTAAAAATTTTAATTTAGTATCCATTCAATCACATATTACTATGAAAGTCGTCAAGATTCTCTAAAAGTCTGTAAGAATAGAGTTACTAATATTATAATGCATATTTAGAAGATATATAAATAGTATCATCAATTTTTTTAGTTTATATAGTTTAATTTACTAGGTTAATTATAATTTGTAAAAAATACAAATAACGAATAAATCAAATAAGTTTAGTTTCCATCTCTCTAAAATAGAATTAACAATTTAAAAGAAATTTCAGTGAAATTTTTTAAGAGTATTGATAAGACAGGTCTGAAGTGATTGACTAGGTTCTTTAATGTTATTTTTAAGACGAAGAATATGCCAAAATAATGGAAGTGGAGTACAATGGTTTCATTGTATAAGAACAAGAATGATATTCAAAACTGTAAAATTTGCAGGGCTATCAAATTTCTTAAGCACTCTATGAAGGTATAGGAGAGAATTGTGGAGATAAGGGTGAGGAGATGAGTGTCTATATTTGGGAATCAATTTAGATTCATGTCGGAGCGATCGAAAACTGGAGTAATTCATCTTGTGCAAAGATCGGTGGATAAATATAGAAAAAGGAAGAGGGACCGACATATGGTGTTCGTTGATCTTGTAAAGCCCTGTGACAAAGTTCTGAGGAAAGTCCTCTAGAGATGTTTGAAGGCTAAAGGTGTTATGATAGTTAATATTAGAACAATAAAGGGCATGTATGATGGAGACAAGAGTCGGATTAGAAACCGGGAGGAGATTCAGATTTTCATTATTTCAGTCTGATGTGGAAATTAAGCTTACTTCACCTTAAATGATAGATTGAGTGATGATACTCAAATCATCAAGCAAATGCTTGATTTTTTTTGTATGTTAATTTAATGTGAAACTACTTTAGATTTAAAGGATCTGAAATTATACAATGTTGAAGTTATTGTACATAAATTTGAATTACTTTAATCTAACATGAATTTGGACTTCTGAAACTTGTCGATATGAATTTGTTAAATGAAATTTGATTTACATTAAATGTGTTATTTAGTAAAATTATTCATATTGTTTTGAAGGCTTGATGTAAATCAAATTCAAACATTTTTTATTAAAGAAATAATACTTTTGTGGTAGTCGGAAGCCTCTAATCTACAAATCAAATTATTTAAATATTAATTTGATATCAGGACAGTTTAAACCTACACAATTATTTTATTTTTTACTTTTATAATATTGAAATCATATTATGGCAGTTCTTTCTATTTTTAATTTTTTTTTTTTTTTTTTTAGCTAAAAGGCCAAAGGGCCAGATTTTATTAATCAACATACAAGCAAAATACATCAAATGATCAGGCCCAAGTCAGCAGGCCCAATCAATAAAGGAAGGAAATAAAGAAAACAATAAACAAACAAATAAAGGGAAATTAGAAAGGAAAAGAATTAAAATCTGGACAGAACTAAAAGTGGAAAGAGGAAAGTGAAGAGCTGTCCTCTTCAAAACTTCATCCACATCTCCACCTATCAATCGACCATTTCACCTCTAACCCATCCGAAAGCTTGTTCTTCAAGAGGCGGAGCTGCTCCAATCATCGACGACAAAACAGGTGAAGAACTAACCTTTCCACTTCGTCTTTTTTCCGTTGATAAGCTTGTTTCTTTGTTGTTGTAGTTGACCTCTTGAATCCGTACATTCATTTCGACTTTATCATACATTAGTGAAGAGGAAAATCCATGATCGAGCTTGGAAAAAGCATGTCAAAGTCCTCAAAATAAGTGACCCCTATTGCCTCGCCATTTCCAACTATAACCTCAACAATGTGTAAGAACCAAAGCTCTCTCCTCCATTACTAAGAACCTGAACTTAGATTCTCAAGATCTAGATTTTGGCCTTTATCTAGCTTCTGATGGGTTGAATCTCTAAGGAGATTAATACCAACATCTAAAAACTAAATTACAGGCCAAAATCTCTAAATTGAGATCTGATATATTATGTACATTTGATACAGGTGAAGAAGGACCCTCTTCAAGACAGTAGCAACTTACTAGGATTACTTAACCAAGTCTTGATTTAGCATCAAAAGGACACCCCAAAGCTCTCACCAAGTGCATGATGCTATAACCATATGAAATTTCTTCAGACTTTGTTATTTGCCTTCTAGAGAAGTGACTACTCTTTGCTTTCACTTTCCTTTCATATAATTAAGAGTTTGATGAATTTCTAGTTAATCTGTGGAACTTCTTCTTATATGAGGAGTGCCAACTTTGTCTAGGTTAATGATTCTTTTGACTTCACTTGGAAGTTCCTGGAATTGATTATATTGAAAGCCACCTGCAAAACTAAAAACCAAGTTAGTTAAAAAATCAGCAAGAGTATTTCCTTCCCGGAGGGAATGTTGTACTCTTACTGAGACAATCCTCATTAGCTCATTGATAGTGTTTACCTCCAAACTCAAACTCCAAGGAATCTCCCACCTCGCTTCTATGATATTAACCATTGCTAGAGAGTCTGTCTCTACCAGTACGTTAGTCAATCTATTCTCTTTACAGAACATCAATCCCTCTCTAATAGCTCTTGCTTCTGCCACTAAATTAGTAGAATCAATCATTTTAACT
>JAJOOR010037728.1:0-10562 GCA_036250505.1 Solanum acaule | reverse complement strand
ATCAATCAAAGTCAGTTTATAACATCAATTTCACTTTAGAAAGAAGACCCACGTTTTTGGATTGAAACCTAGAAATTGGAGATTTTGAAATTCATCTTGAAGGGGCCTCTTGGGGAAAGGAATCCCAAGAGTGATAAATAACCATACCTTATTGACAAATTCATTATTAAAATCCGAGTTGTAACCTTGGAGAGTTGGTCTTCTTCTTGAAGCTTCAATCTTCTTCAATGGAGTTCTTGAGAAGAGAAAGAGAGTAGAGAGAAGGAGGAACTTTAGGTTTAGATCTTTGGGGTTTTGTGTTTGTGTGATAAAAGTGAGGTAAATTGACTTAAAAATCATTATATACACGTCCCCTAAAGTACCCTAAATACCCCTCACTTAGTTGGACTCTTTAATGAAGTAAAACTCGATTTCTGAATTTCTGCATTTTCGTCGCGGACTTGCAATTCCCTGAAGATATTTGGAATTAAATTTCTAGATAGTAGAGTCCACGACACGACCACATCGCAAACTAAACTTTAGCTCCTTGGGGGAGCTAGTGCGCGACGCGCACCTATTCCCTCCAAGTGCAACTTGGCAACTTGCTTGGCCAAGGTTGGGGTCCTCCTCGGGGACCCTTAGGGTGTCCCCGGGGCGTCGTATTCGAATGGTCTGAGCCTATAGACATATATTTACCTATTTGAAACCTTTTTACAAGATTATACCATCATACGACACTCCCAAACCTGCCCAAAACCTAAGGACACACTAGGGCACATTCTTCTCTAGTTTCCGGACGTCTTGGTCGTTTCTTGACGTTTAGACTTTTACTCCTCCAAACCAAGTCAATTGAATTAGTTTAGGTTTAGAAACATCATTTTAACTATTTTTAAGTCATTATTCATAAGGTGAGGCTCTAACTTAAGTCATAGAATTTCCGGGGTATTACAATATCCCCCCTTAGGAACATTCATCCCCGAATGTCACTTGGACTTCTTTCTAGGGAGACAATGACTCAAACTAGCAGCACAACAACCAGTCACATCAACAACATCATATCATCATATCATATAAATTTTGGTTCGGCAAATGACTACTTGGCGTTACGCCAAATAGTTTGGCGATCGGGACTAATGTCGCCGAATGGGCAAAAACTGGACGGTTGTTCAAGCCAAAGGTTTAAAATTTTCAAACTCATTCCCTTTCCCTCACTCTTTCTTCTTCCCAAACTCACACCTACACTTTAGTTTTACATTTCCTGCATTTTTGGAGTATTTTTAGTATCGAATTATGCTACGAGTTGGATTACATTGCTTTCTAGCATCTCAATATCCATTTGATTGGCATAAAAGGTTGGTACTTCAATGCCCCGAGTTTATTTTATCAAACATTATATTCATTTGCAATAGCTTGATCTTGTTGAAGTGTTTTGATCCTAGGATTAGATTGTTTACATGCATGATTTAATTTGATAATCTTGCTCGTGTAGTGGTGCTAGTTGAAATCCCGTAATTGTATGCCCTAAATTGGATAAAAATTTGAGGGGTCGTGTTAAGGTGTTATGGATCTGAGCTTAATTGAACTAGTGCATGCTTTGATTTTATTTTCGGGGGTTGCGGGGTTGAATTCGAGAAAGTGGGGTGAAGGTAGGCCCGTTGGGTCATTTGGCGAGCTAGGTCGAGTTCGCCAAACCACTCGGCAGTTTTCCTAGTGCCCCCATCTCACCTTTAATTTCCTTCCAAGTGAGTAGTTAAAGTTTGGAACTTTCGGCGAGAAACCTGAGGTCGCAAAAAGCACTCGGTGACTCGCCGAAAGGCTTTTTAGTCGCCATTTGTCTGCACCCCTGAACCTTTGTGCACTGGAACTTTCGGTGGGCCTATCCTTGTTCGCCGAAAACTATCGGCAACACGCCGAGTGGTTCCCCCCATCGCCTACTTGCCGATGTTTTTAGAGCTAATTCCTTTGGCGAGCTCGATCTAGCTCGCCCAAGAAATTCATTGATTCACCCTCTGGTTTGGCGAACCTGTCTGAAATTGTTCTGTTGTGTTTCTATTTAGATTTTTCTAACTTCTCTTCGAGATTTTACAGACATGACTAAATCAAAAGCTGTTGAAAGAAAACACCTGCCCAAGAGAAGTCCAAAAGGATTGTAATAAATAAGGATACAGCTACGTCGAAAGGAAAAACTACGAAACTACCCACAACTACTGGGAAAGGCAAGGGCAAGAGGCCCACTTCTGCCAGGAAAACCATTAACCTAGACCCTAATATTCCTTCATGGGCCCGGGGATTTTGTAGGGCGGTAAATGTCTTTCTTGTGGACTCACACTCAACAGAACTTGGCAAATCTGGTACTGTTGTTCCTCTTGAGGTAACCTCGGGTACTGATGCCCAGGCTCAGGGTGAGGCATCGGGCATTGATGCCCAGACAAATGTTGAGACTGCATAGACAAGATCCCCTCTTTACCTCCCTCTCTGTCTTTGTTTATTTTACCTTTCGGATTCTGTGTTATTTGCATTTGAGGAAAAATGTTTTTTTTTATTGAGGTGGGGTGAGGTCCACCTTTGTGTGCCACTCGTGAATCGTGTTTTGTTTGAGTATTTGGGTTGTGAGCTATAATGTTGTGTTAATACTATTCTTGTGGATGTTTAAGCTTGTGGCTCCTTTTATTTTAAATTGCAAAATGATTTTGACCCTTCCAAAAATTTTTGCCACCTCTCATGTGTTGAATGTAACTGTTCTTTTGCGAAATTTGAGTCTCGGTTCCGATCAATACCGATGACTTGAATAGTGCTCATGATTGAGCGAACACGAATGTGCGGCTACGATGAGGCAAAATGAAGTTGCATAGACAATATGTGAACTCTTTGCATCTTGTTGTGATTAGCCATGTATCAAATTGATTCTCTTGTGATGACCATTGCACACTAGCGAAAGTGTGGAGTCTTGTTTGACTTTAGTGTCGATGTCTTGTGTGATGAGCTTACTGTAAACCATGCATGAATACACCTAGAATTTGCCCCGTTGATCCGATCGATTAAGTAAGGCTATCTCTTGATATGATCTTAGGCAACTTTAAAGAGTGTGAGCCAATTTGACATATACCTCTTTGTGGCCTACCTTGTGAGCTTATGTGAACCTCTTTTTAACACCACTTGAACCTTACCTTTCTTTGGAAGAAACATGATGCAAACATAACCTTTTTATTTATTTATCACCCATAATCCTCATGAAGTTGTGGTTAGTTGAATAACCAACTTAGGCCAAAAGCCTAAGTTGGGGGTGTGGTGAAAAGAAAGGATAAATCAAGAAGTGCAAGAAAGTCCTTCTTACCCATGGTTTTGAGAAAAATGGAACCCCTCCATAAAAACTAAAATAAAATGAAATAAAGGAAAGAAATAAAGAAAAAAGAAAGAATGAAAAAGTAGTGGAATAAAGTTGTTGAAATACAAAGAAATTGGGGTTTCCAAAAATCCATGGGAAGTGAATAATAGGATGACTTAAGAGCACTAAAGAGAATGATGAAGGAATAAGAAAGGAAGTGTTGTAAGCACCACACTTCATGAGGATGAAAGTCACTGAGCCTAAATGACTATACGGTTGCACTCAACCCCATTACAAGCCTTGAAAAGACCTTTTTGATCTTGAGTGAACTGAAACAAATGTTGATTGGAAAATACGGGCGAACCTATGGGTGAAAGTATGCATCGTGTTCATCTTTGTGAGTGTGAGCGTTGCATTTGATTCCGAAGCTTTAAATTGCAAACCATTGTATGTGAATATGGAATCATTCCTTGTGTGAGGGCATTTGAACACTTTGGTTGAGCTTGAACTTCCATTTGAAGCAAGTATTGTGAGCATAAGATTCTTTGATATTGGTGTGTCACAACTTGAATCTTTGGGTACACATTTGATCTTTGCATAAGTAAATTGAATATTGTTGTGTGCATTCATGATTGAGTCTTGTGTAGCACTGTTCGAGACCTCCTTTTTGAATGGCTGAACTTGAGTTTGCTTAAGGACAAGCAAAAGTTTAAGTTGGGGGTGTTGATGAGTCCACAAATTGGACTCATTTAGGGTTATATTTTGATAGAATTAATGTCCTCAAATGCATATTTTGTCTCAATATCTGCTGAAAACCCTTAAGTTTCAGGTATTTGGAGTTTGAGGGAAAGCATGGACACTACTTAGCAAAAAAGGAACAAAGGCAGCCGAAAGAACGAAGAAATGAAGTTCTGAGAATCGCCGAACACGTTTAGTGAGTCACCAAAAGGTCTTATCCTTGCATTTTGTTCCAGTGTGCTAAGCCCTAAAGGAAAGGATCAAATTGGCGGCGAAAAGGAGCAGTCGGTGTGTAGCCGAGCAGTTCCGCAAAGCAGCACTATGTCGCCTAATTATCCAAAACACGACGATGTTGAAGGCTAACACAAGACGGCGATGAACTAGGCCAAAGGGAGGATCGCCAAGTTGTTCGGCGATTTTGACTAACTTTGCCGAGTGATCCTTCGCAGCACAAATTTTTGGAAACAATAAATACTCATTGAGAATTATTATTTTAGTATCGAATTTTTAGCTTTGAACAATAATATTTCAGAGTTTGCTTCTATTTTTGAGCTTTAAGTTTGGAGAGGGTTTTAAAGAACTTGAAGGTTCAAAGGGTTTCAACTCCAATATTTTCGACTTGGGTCTTGTGGATTCTTCACTCTTGACTTGTTTTAAGACTTAATATTGCATACCTATTGATGGAAACTGAGATTGATATAACTGTTTATCTCTTTTACATGTCTAGCTAAAACCCCAATTCTTGGGGTGTGATTTTGTGAATATGGGTTAAATTATCTGTTGGGTCTTGCTTGTTGATGGTTTATTTGTGGTTTAAATGTGATTTTGTTTAGTAGTTGTGTTGGAACTTAATGAAATTGTAGTTGCAAATATGATTTCACCTTTGTGTTTTCGGCTTACTCGAGAGAGAGGTCGTAAAACTAAGACTACTAAATTGATGGACGATGGGATTGGGTTGACATGAGGTTCAGCTCGAGAGAGTGAACCCTAGTCCTTCTCCCACACACTCAGCTCGAGAGAGTGAGTGGGCTAAGGTGGAGGTTGTTCTTCATGTGGCAACTCGGTGTTCGAGAGAAACAGAGTTGATTCGGGGTAAGTTGCATGAGAGAGAATTTACCCCCACTAACCTATATTCCTATCACATCCCAAGAATCTCATCTCCTTGATTAGTACTCTTTGCATTTTTGCTGATTTTTGCTTACTTGGTACAAACCCCCATTGTTAATTGACACTTTTGTGTCATCCCTTAAATTTAGTGTGTTTGTATTCGACAATGTTTTAGCTATGATTAATTAGAACTTAATTTTGTTTTTCTATTAATTCTCAAGCCCACTCCGTTCGGACTCGACCCCAACCCTTTGTTGGGTTACTTTACTATTGTACGATCGTAGACACTTGCATTGGAAGTTGTGTATTGACCACGGAAACATCAAGAGCCTGAAAAAGTATATGAAAATGTACCTGAAGGACTTGAAATTAAGAGTATTTGAAATTAGCCCTTCTCATAGTTCAGCCTTCTTGTTGTTCTTTTTTTAGAGTTTGATTGTTGTTCTGTCACCTTACCTCAGTCGAGGTGTAATTATTATAGCAAGTAGGGATCTAAAAGTACTAATTGGCAAGTATATCAAATATCTTTGAATGGTAAAGGAATTAACTTCATAAGAATTGAAAATAAAAGTAGGTGACCTCTTCAGTTATTGTGCTCGAATATTATTTTTCTTCAATCACCTGAAACAATGCGTACATTAACGTATTCATACACCATTAAATTGTTTTACCTCACACTTTTGTAATTATCCTTCTCCAAAGTGCCTCTTATTTCACAATATATGTCCATAACCACTTCATGAGTAAACTACAATTTGTAACACTTGTTATATTTATTCCTAAACCTACTATTTTCTTGTCCAAAGTGACAGTCCCACTTTATTATATGTATCGTTTGGTTCTCTTTGTTTTTTTTTTGGTCATTTTTTCCCTTATCATTTCATTTAACTTCTATGATATCATTATAGTATTGAGGGAGAGGGGCATTCCATAAGCATGCATTCATCCAAATACTACTATCAATTAGCATCTTTTTCTCTATAGTTTAAAATAATTTTTTCTAGCCTAAAAATTCAAACAGGTATTTATAGTTGTCAATAAGTGAGTTCTGAAGGATCTCTCGGCGTACTTAGTCGGGATCAACGATCCACTCGGCGATCCGTCCATTGATCTGGTTCCTCGCCTTTCTGCATTGTCCTTCAGCAACTTCAAGCTCTGTAACTTTGGACGATATGGCACTGCTTCGCGGAACTGTTCGGCGATTCGCCAACTGCTCCTTTGTATCGCCTATTTGATGTTGTCCTCCAGGGCTTGGCACACTGGAACTTTGGGCGAGACTAAGGCCATTCGGCGACTCACCCAATGGTTTAGGCGATCCTCAGACCTTCTTTTCTTCGTTCTTTCGGCTGCCTTATTCCTTTTTGTTCCATAGTGTCCATGCTTTGTCCCTAAGTTCAAATACCTGAAATTCAAGTATTTACATCAGTTATTGAGACAAAATATGCATTTGAGGACATTAAATCTATAAAAATAAAGCCCTAAATGAGTCCAGATCGTGGACTCATCAATACCCTCACCCTACCAAAAAAATAAGACAGTGTCCTCAATATAAAACAACATAAATATAGCTAAAGCAAATACAAATAAACAGGAATAGAGTCAAGATCCCCGTATCAATCTAGGCCTGAGGAGAATGTTGTGTGTCTGGGCTCTCTCAATCAAAGCATCAGTGCCCTGCTCATATCTTGCTTTGCTCGATCCTATTATCGATGTGTATGGCCACGAAGGTATTGTCACCATCTGCTATATCGCAACATCCATGTCCTCATGCTCATCATATACTACGGCATCATGGTTCCCAAGGTCCTTCTCATCTATTTTGGAAGCATCCGACTCATCCTCTACATCAGCTGCAACAACTTCTCCGGTCATAGTACTTAGAGGGATCTCGGGAACAAATGGCATCACTGAACTAGGACCCTCAGGGATCTAAAGTCCACCGCCATAACATAGAGATATCAGTATATCTAAGCTCATCCACATCACGCCTCAACCAAGAACATCAGTCTTCAATGGTGTCACATCTTCCAAGTATCGACCACCCTGCTCACATGCCTCAAGTCGCACAAGGAGGGCATCCAAGTCCAACCTATGGGCCGTAATCAACTCTTTCTACTTTCGCAACTCATCTCAGATGGGGGATAGATCAGGCTTGCTCAATCAAACCCGGGAGAGCAACCTCAACACGAGTTGCACGCACATCGGTTGAATGGGCTATATGGCCCGTCTTATATACCATGGCATGTGTCAATGGTAGTCGAGAGACATTAGAAGTAGTAGGAGTAGAAGAGGTAGGTGTCGTTGATGGCTCACCGGCCTGAGCGGAAGGAGTAGCGTATATCTCCAAAGTCTCTAAATCTACAATCGGGGATGTGTCCGCCGGGGTTATATTCCTCCGCTCAGCCTCATCTCTAGCCTTTTCTGCCTCGATCCTCTGGATGTCAGTTGAGCAAGTGGCAATCACTTCCACAATCGTCTTTGCCATGAGTGGGACTCTAGCTCGTCGGCATACCTCCATGATAAGCATCGGGAATGGTAGTGAGGTCTTGCTCTTCTTGGACCTTTTTGCCATCCCCTTCTCTATAATCAACCCAAGGTTCAATCTATCCTGGTCAATAATACATCCCAACAAGGCTGCCTTTGAATGACAGAGGATAGACTCATTTTGTGCGGGCATGAAGGTGATGAACACAAACCAGTATCTAGAAGCGAATTTCGGGTCCTTCTTCTCAATATGGACCCTATGCTCAATCTACATAGGGATAATATCAGAGATCAATGGGTCCAACCACCCCTTAAGATCGTCAAAACTCTTCTTCTGGATACTGTAGGTCAAGAAATGGATTGTCTGGACTATGTAACCCAAAAATTCATTAATGTCAATGTTGCTGCACTTCGCCCTCTTACCCCTCACTACAACACAATAAACTGGTGCTAAAGAACTGCCCTTCTTCTTGAATGTTGGGATTAATTTACCATACCCCTTATAGAACTCCTAGACCCAAGAAGGGACATATGAGCCTCGGGGCTATATAAAACACTCAAAATTGTGGAAACGGATTGTCTCCCACACCATTGGATATCGATCCACAACACCATTTATGGATAATCGTGTTTCCTATAATATTGTTCTCAATACGACAACATTCAATCTGTTCATCCATCACGGAGGAGATGGAACATGAGGCGCATGTGGTGCTTGAGCTGTTATAGATGCTGAGGGGGTGGAGGTGAAGCTGGTGTCACAGGTCTTGGATGTTGAGTGAATGGATCATGGAGTGCCTTAGAACGCATCTCTGATCACCTCCTCTAAGTTGATGTGCTATGAGGAACCGATGCATGTATTGGTGTTCTGGATCCCACATTTTTATCACTTTCAGAGGTTGACGTGGTGAGGTGAGTTGAATAAACCCCCATGTTGTCCTAGATGGAGTTGCTCTGACTGGGCTCACCCTTCTACTTTCTTTTTTTTAACCTTTTCCTCCTGCTGGAGGAAGTTTTGATTGAATTGCTTTTAGAGGGGCAACCTCTGTAGCAATAAGCACCCCTTTCACTTTCTTTCGAGGTGGTGGACCTTTCCGAGGAACTTTTGTCTAGCCATAGCTACAAAACAACACAAATCAAACAAATATGTTTGTAACGGGTTAGTCAATCAATCTTGGCAACAAATTGCAATAAATCTCGCTGACCAGGTTGGTGAGTCACCGAAATCACTTTGGGGAGAAAAAAGAGCTCGCCGAAAGTTCCAGCCCCACATCACATCAACAAAACATCAAAATGGTGAGACAAAGCACAACTCGATCAGTCACCGAATCGAGTCGGCAATGGTGAAGGGTCTCGCTAAAAGTGACAGAACCAAGACTCAAATTTTAGGCGTCAGATGGGTGATGTTAAAGAGATTCAGTGCGTCACCGAATAAAATCGGCAACAAAAATCACATCGCCTAAAGTATCATAACATAAGATTAACAAACTCAATGAAGAAGGTGACGAAGAGGGTGTTCGACGATCCACTGATCCTCTCAGTGAGCTCGATAAAGCTCTACAATTGGCTCATCGTGCCAAAACTTCAACCAAACTTCAATTTTCTCACCATTAGCCTACGATGATCAAATTCATGAACAATTGAACTCAAAATACGCCTACCCACTAACCAATTTCGAGATGGGGTACTCAGCTTCCCCCCATTCTAATCACATTCACTCCGAACAATGATTTTTCCCTTAAAATGACGTTCCGCATTACATTATTGGGAAAATTCAAGTTGTTTGATTCACAGACAACCTACTCAAACTTCACCCTCACAAACCCAACACATAACAACCACAATTTGCACAGTTTTAAGCACAACGTTCTACATTTTTAGGCTGGCATATAAACGAGCATGCTTGAATCCTAATTCTAATTTCAATGAGCAATTATAACAATTTCAACAAACTAATCAAAAAATTACCAGAAATATATATGCATTCTTATCACCATTTAACACCAATTACAATAAAATATTAGAAAACTAACCTCAATTCAAGACTAGCAATCGATTAGGGTGCAACGGCGAAAAGAGATACGTCCAAATTTACTCACACAAAAGGACCCACAATATGAAAATGCAAGAACTAGATGCGAAAATATAAAATAAAGGGAGTGCAAGACTTGGAAAGTTTGAAATGATGAAAGATTTTAATTTAAATAATTAAAATAAACATTACCCTTTATCTCGCTCCTTCGTCAGCGATGGGTACTTATGTCGTTGATCCACTCAGTGACTCGCTGAGTGGATCAATTGCCCACCAAAATCATCATAACACACCCCTTACAAAAGGTGAGAGAGGTGAGGTAAGTCTGTCTCACCGACTTACTCAGCGACTCTCCTAGTGGGGTATGAGCTCGTCCTTTTCTGTTTCTACTCCTGAACTTCAAATTTTAAACCAACACATCCAACAAATGTTATTCGACAAAAAGCAAAACTTGGGTTGCCTCCAAAGAAGTACCTTATTTAACGTCGTGGCACACATAAGACATGTTTTCAAACTTCATTCTTTGGGTTAACCATGGTATCAATTCGTAGGCCCCCTTTTGGCCTTGGATTTTGATGAGTCGGGTTTATGGCTTAATATAGAGAGTTCTAAGGTCCTCAATGCCTATTTGATGTTCTAAACTCATGCTAAAGTGTTAAATTTACATAAATAAAGGAAAATTTAAAAATCAAGGACATTACCGAACAAAAAGGAGCCGTAAAGCTGAAAGAGTTGAAGACAAGAAAGGATTAGTGTCACGACCCAAGCTTAGGGCCTAGACGTGACATGGCGAATGAGGAACCCGAAGGAACCCCAAACAAGCCTCTCAAACTTGTCATCACACTTCATCGGTCGCGGAAGTATATTCAACATTAATTAATGGGAAATAGGGACTAA
>JAJOOR010037727.1:0-10016 GCA_036250505.1 Solanum acaule | reverse complement strand
GAGTGAGAGAGTGAGATCTGGGAGAGTGGCGAGCGAGATCTGGGAGAGGGGAGAGAGGGGAACGAAAATATATGTATATATACAATTTTCTCTCGCTTTATACAAACACAAACGCACTTTATACACTTGCGTTTGTATAAAAAAACGAGAGAGGCGAGGGAGAGAACAAGAGTGGCGAGCGAGATTCACCAGGAGAGAGGTGAAATAGCAACAGTTTGCTATGAGGTACAATTAAATCAAACTATATTTATAGCATTTAATTTGAATTAATAGTTTGCTATTATATACAATTTTCCCTTACAAAATCTACTTCACTTTTTGTACGTTTCTAACAATATAATTTTTCACAAGAAATATCCTTTCGATTATAGAATCTAAAGGTTTTAAAACTTAGCTTTTACAAATAATTTTCTCATCTTTCACCTTAGCCTAATTAATTAATTTAAGTTTGACTGGTTAACCATTTTTAATGGATCATAAATGATGTCTTACCCCTTCCTTTAGATTAATTGAACCCTTACCTAGAATCTCATGTTTAGTAGACCTTAAAATGGAGTTAACTTTAGACACTAACTTTAATCATTTTAGGTACCCTAATTCACCGTAATAATTAGGTGGTGACTTCTTAAATTAGTTATTAATTTGAAAATCACCAAAATGTTGTACACTATTGTGATCCGGATAAAATGGGGTATAACAATGTATAATAATATATTGTATATGAGTGTATAAATGTCTCTTATAATTTTGTATAATATTATATATTTGTTGTATAATATTGTATATCAAGTTTTTAAACATTTTTGTGAAAAAGAAAATATAAGAGTTTTTTATATTTTTGTATACCTGATGTATAATATTGTATACTTGATTATGTTATAGGCTAAACATTTGTAATGCAAGTTTTGTGTTATATTTTTGCAATGGAAATTAGGTAGTTATACTTTTTTGAGTATGTCAATATTGAATAACTTGATACACAATACTTTATACTCAATATATAATATTATACAAAATTTTAAGCAATATTTATACACTCATATCCAATAATATGCAATTTTATACACTATCATACAAACGAGAATTTCGTCAAACTATTCGATTTGGATCAAAATATTTCTCAATTGGAAATATATTAAATTGATAAAAAGAATAATCTAAATAGAATGTTATAAAATGAAACTTTACCTAACAAATTGTGCGCCTTGTTTAATTGAAACTGTAAGGTAATATCCTAGCAAAATTAGTATGACTAACAATCGTTATGTAGATTTCATTGTATTGAATATAAATATCAGTCAAAAAAACAATAATATGAACCGTAAAAGAAGCAAGTAGAAAATTTATTGAAAACTCCAATGTAGTATAATATGTACACAACGGAACACTAAAAGTACAAGCAGATAAAGATGCAAAGAAATAAAAAGTGTAATTACTTTGTCACTGACAATACGACTTGACTTCATCCATTCATTTTGATCGAAGATAACAACTCATCAAAAATGGTAGGAAAAACTACCTAATAGAATCACAAAACAACATCGGTATGCAATAATCGAAGAAACAAAGAAATACTTTTGAAATTCGTGGTTTAAAATAAGTGATAGATGTTTGTGTGGCTATAAATCATTTCATTAAAAAAAAATATATATTTTAAAATTAAATTGTTACTAAATATAAAAATGACTAAAAAGGAAAACATATAAATTGGGACAAGGAAGTATTGAATTAAAAATTTTCCCCAAGATAATAACCAATCAAAAACCAGGGATATGGTCCAATTTTTTCTTAGAGTGAGTCTATAACTAAGTGTGCATTTGGTTATTCGGTTTGATCTTGTACTATTCGATTTGGATTTTTCGATTTTTGATTTTGAAAAAGTGTAGCTCAATCCAAAGCAAAATAAATTTGGTTTGGTTTGATTTTTTTCTTTATGATTTCGTTTTTTGATTCGGTTATTCAGCTATGCCAATAATTAAAAACATAATCAAAGTTATATGTTTTAAATATATATATATATATATATATATATACTGTGGACCCCATAGCAATAATTCAATACAATTGGAGTAGACCCATCTTCCTAGAAACTTTTCATATTTGTTGTCCAATATTATATATCCCCACAGTTCTTATCTTTCTTCTCAAATTTCAACAAATTAATCGAATCCATGGCATCATCATTTTCTTTTGCAATTGATTCAGAGTACTGTCCTCGATGGAAGTATGATGTTTTTCTAAGTTTTAAAGGTGAAGACACTCGGAGAACATTTACAGGTCACTTGTACGAAGGTTTGAAAAATAGGGGAATATTCACCTTTCAAGATGATAAAAGGTTAGAGCAAGGTGATTCCATCCCACAAGAACTCTTGAAAGCTATCGAAGAGTCTCAAGTTGCACTCGTCGTTTTCTCAAGAAATTATGCTACATCAAGGTGGTGCTTGAATGAATTAGTGAAGATCATGGAATGCAAGGAGGAAAAAAATGGACAAACAATCATACCGATCTTCTATGATGTGGATCCATCACATGTTCGAAACCAAAGTGAAAGCTTTGCAATAGCATTTGCCCAACATGAATTGAAGTATAAAGATGATATTGATGGGATGCGAAAGGTGCAAGGATGGAGAACTTCCCTAACTGTAGCTGCAAATTTAAAAGGATATGATATCCGTGACGGGTGAGTTGAAATTAAACACATACTCCGTCTGTTCTAATTTATGTGAGATAGTTTGACTCGGTACGGAGTTTAAGAAAGAAAGGAAGATTTTTAAAACTTGTGGTTCAAAATGAATGATATAAATTTGTGTGACTGTAAATTATTTTATTAAGGATAAAATAGATATTTTATAGTTAAATTGTTACTTAATATAGAAATGTGTCATTCTTTTTTAAATTTACTAAAAATGAAAGTAAGTCACATGGGATTAATTGTTTTTAGTCAAAAAACTTAACAATATGTTTCTATTACCCTGAACAATAATGTTTTCTATTTAATATGCTCCTGAACATTAAAAATATGAAATACTTACTAATACTTGACTTCCTCACATTTTCTACAATCATCTCTTATTTATGTAGGATTGAATCAGAGAAAATTCAGCAATCGTCGACTACATCTCTTCCAAATTTTGCAAGAGTACTCATTCTTTATCTTTTTTGCAAGATGTTGTGGGAATAAATTCTCATTTAGAGAAACTAAAATCTCAACTTCAAATAAATATCAATGATGTTCGGATTTTAGGGATCTGGGGAATAGGCGGAGTCGGTAAAACGACAATAGCAAAAGTCATCTTTGATACTCTATCTTATCAATTTAAAGCTGCTTGTTTTCTTGCGGATATTAAAGAAAATGCAAGAAAGAATCAACTGCATTCTTTACAAAATATCCTTCTATCTGAACTTTTAAGAAAAAAAGATGATTACGTCAATAATAAGTATGATGGGAAGTATATGATTTCGAGTAGACTTTCTTCTATGAAGGTGTTGATTGTGCTTGATGACATTGATCATGGTGATCATTTAGAGTATTTAGCAGGTGATCTTTGTTGGTTTGGTAATGGCAGTAGAGTTATTGTAACAACTAGAAACAGACATTTGATAGAGAAAGATAATGCAATATACAAAGTGCCTACACTACCGGATAATGAAGCTATGCAATTGTTCAATCAACATGCTTTCAAAAAAGAAATTCCAGATGTGCGTTTTAAGAAGTTCTCGTTGGAGGTAGTAAATCACGCTAAAGGCCTTCCTTTAGTCCTCAAGGTGTGGGGTTCTTTGTTGCATAAGAAAGGTCTAACCCAGTGGAGAAGAACAGTAGACCAAATAAAGAAAAATTCCAATTCAGAAATTATTGAAAAACTCAAAATAAGTTTTGATGGGTTGGAGCCCGAAGAGAAAGAGATATTCCTAGATATTGCATGTTTCTTCCGTGGAGAAAAAAGAACAAAAGTCATGCAAATCGTTGAGAGCTGTGATTTTGGAGCTGAATACGGATTGAATGTCCTAATTGACAAATCTCTTGTGTTCATCTCTAAAGATGAAACGATTGAAATGCATGACTTGATTGAAGATATGGGTAAATACATAGTGAAAATGCAAAAGCATCCAGGTGAACGTAGCAGACTATGGGATGTTGAAGATTTCAAGAAAGTGATGGTGGACAATACGGTGAGTAGTCTAAACAATAATAGTACTCATATTCCAAAGACATATATTGATAAGTTATGTTGACTCGTGATCTTTTTATAGGGGAGCATGACAGTGGAAGCAATCTGGTTTAATTATTACGAAAAAATATGTTTTAACAAAGAGGCAATAAAATATATGCAAAGGCTTAGGCTATTATGCATACGTTATGTGGGAGATTGTATCCAAAGTGATTCACAAGATGACTCGATTGAGTACTTACCGAATACCTTGTGTTGGTTTGTCTGGTATAACTATCCTTGGAAGTTATTGCCAGAAAATTTTAGTCCCAAAAGGCTTGTTCATCTTGATCTCCAGCAAAGTTCGTTGCATCATTTACGGAATGAAACGAAGGTACTGTTCTATTTGAGATACTTTTTATTTTGTCTCGTCCTAGAATAAACAATTTCTAATTTCACAAGTTTTTCATCATTCTTTCTATGTTTTGAATATCAACAATTGTCGTTTCTACGGACGCTAGATCTAAGGGGCTCTAAAAACCTGAAGAGAACACCAGATTTCGAGGGGATGCCAAATTTGGAGTATTTGAATCTAGGTCAATGTAAGAGTCTTGAAGAGGTTCACCATTCCCTGAGATATTCCAGAAAACTCATTGAGTTAAATTTGTGTGAGTGTAAAAGCCTTGTGAGGTTTCCATATGTTAATGTGGAATCTCTTGAATCTCTGGAGCTACTACTCTGCTCTAGTTTAGAGAAATTTCCAGAAATCCTCGGAATAATGAAGCCGGAGTTAAAGATTAGGATGTCATGCTCTGGGATAAGGGAACTGCCATTATCTATTCTCTGAGCTAATCTTACAGAGCTAGATTTTCATTTTATGAATAACCTTGTATCTCTTCCTAGTAGCATTTTTAAGTTGAAAGGTTTGGTGAAGCTAATTGTGTCAAATTGCTCGAAACTTGAAATCTTGCCTGAAGAGATAGGTGATTTAAAAAAATTGGTGGAGCTTGATGCTAGTTATACTCTAATCTCACGACCTCCGTCTTCCATCATCCGGTTGAACAAGCTTAAATTATTGACTTTTGCGAAAGAAGAATCAGAAGATAGAGTGTACTTTGTGTTTCCTCAGGTGAATGAAGGGTTACTCTCATTAGAAGAATTGGATCTCAGTTACTGCAATTTAATAGATGGAGGACTTCCGGAAGACATTGGATGCTTATCCTCTTTGAAAGAGTTGAATCTCTGTGGAAATAATTTTGTGTATTTGCCTCGAAGCATTGCCCAACTCAGTGCTCTTCGATCCTTGTACTTATCAAATTGCACGAAGCTCAAAGAGCTGCCAGGTCTCAATGGGATGCAATACTTGGATACATTGGATCTCAGTTACTGCAATTTAATAGATGGAGGATTTTTCAAAGACATTGTATCCTCTTTGAAAAAGTTGCATCTCTGTGGAAATAATTTTGAGTATTTGCCTCGAAGCATAGTCCGGCTTGGTTCTCTTTGGTTCTTAAACTTATCAGATTGCAAGAAGCTTACGCAGCTGCCAGAATTTCCACAGCAATTAGATACAATTAAAGCAGATTGGAGCAATGATTTGATCTGTGATTCGTTGTTTCAGAATATCTCATCATTGCAGCATGAAATCTCTGATTCACATTCCTTGTCACTAAGAGTGTTTACGAGTTGGGCAAAGCATATCCCAAGTTGGTTTCAGTCTCATTGCCTGAGAATTGGTATGTATCGGATAACTTCTTGGGATTTGCTGTATGTTACTCTGGCAAATTAACTGACATCACAGCTCACTTGATTCCATTATTATGTGATGATGGGATGACCCGGAAACTTGCCTTATCCAACCATTCAAAATGTTCTGCACAATGTACTATTCATTTCTTCTTGATACCTCTTGCTGGCTTATGGGATGCATCTAACGCAAATGGAAAACAACCAAATGACTATGGGATTATTAGTTTATTTTTTGGAGAATTGAAGGCTTTTGGAGTTCGTTTGTTGTATAAAGATGAATCCGAGCTTTGCATTGGGATAAGGAGGAGCAGAAATGAAGACACCAGTTGCTCCTCTTCTAAGAAACAAAGGTCTCAAGTAGAAGTGCCAGTATCTTCAACCATGATGCAGCTCTTTCCCACAAGCCCGGGATTTTAGATCAAATATAGGTATATATTGCTAATTGCTCTAGTATGTGACGTTGGATTAGACCACATAAATCGTTAATTGTTGTGTGATTCTATCTTAGTTCAGCAGCTCACAAGCTTTTATTATTATGTTTTCTTTACTTGTATCTATGCTGTTTTTTATCTGACAAAATAGATATGTATATGAAGGTCTTGAGATACGTTGGAGTTGTCAAGCTGCAAAGATACAGTAAAGGGTGCACAACTCTCAGGTCGGGGTTCTACTCTTACGAGGTGAAGATGCAGTTAATCCTACTCTTATTTCTATGGAAGTGTACCACTTTTAAAGTTAAAGAGCTCCCAAACTAAAAAGAAAGAGTGTCGTATTAAAGAGTTCCCAAATACAGAAAAACGTCAAGAGTCTTTGTGTTAACTTGTCTATTACATGAGATAAATGACAGAAGGATACTTTCTGCTGTATCAACTCATGACAGTTCGATTTCTTGCAAAATATTGAGTGCTAGATTTTAAAATGAACTAATACGCGATTACCTGTTGTCTTATTAACTATATTTTGATTACTTATAAGTAGTGATTCTATCTGTGAAGATCACTTGTTTCCTCTGTTTGTAACAGAACAACTCGATCATAAAGCAAGCGGACCAGAGGGGAATTATTTCCAGAAATCGAACGTACTTCCACTAGTAGAGTTCAAATATTTTTTCTCCCAGTACCAAGTTCTACTGAAGAAGCATAATCTACATTCATATCGAATCAACTTGATGATAGAAGTGGTTTGTAAATATGAAGCACTGTAAATTATCGATCTGGCACTAAGATTAAGTATAATTAATACTAGTGGATATAATCTTGATGAAGTTATAAGCATGACATTTGTAGATAATTTAATCACTTAAATTATTTCACATCCTTTAATTGTATGCATTACTCTCATTAGGAGATATTGAGTTCTTTCTAATGCTATTTCGAAGGGCAATTTGGAAGTAAATGGTAGCAGTTTCAACTGAGTACATTTCACCTTTTTTTCATTGTGATTTTATAATAGGCCATTTTACGTAAATAATATAATATAATATAATGCTATGTTGGGTCATGTGTGCGACAAATAATTCAGACCACCAACTATACTTCTAAAGCAACGAGCATCCGTCAAACATGTATCATCATTAGATATGAACTTCTCATTTACATTCATCGATGTATAAGCTATCTTACAACCCAACATGTTAAATCTCCTAAGAAGATAAGTTGCATATTTTCTTTTCGAGACAAAAATGTCATATAAACTTTGATTAATCCCAAGACCAAAAAAATAATGCAACAACCCTAAGTTTATCATTTCAAAACATTTTGTCATGAAAGACTTAAATTCAGCAATAAGAGATTCACAAGAGCTCATATAAGATCATACCATCTACATAAAGATACATCACCAAGAAATCAGCTTTACCTTGATTTTTTACACAGAGAGTTGACTCATTGTTGCTTCTTTCAAATCCATTCTTCTGGAGATAAGAGAGTAATTTAAAAAAAAAAGATAACTAAAAAAACAAATTAAAAAATAAAATCTTGATGGTAAAATAAGTAATAAAATTTAAAAAATTATGAATCTTTTTTGTGTGGGGGTTAGGGAATGGGGGGGTAATCTTTTTTAATAGATATATAACTATAAAAAAACGAATTTTAATAATGTTGAATTTCAGTACGTTTTAACTCACTTTTATATAGTTATCTTACAAGTTTGTTAAAATTTAAAATTCATTTAACAACTATTACAGTTTTTAAATCAATCATTATCATTATCGTCAGCCAATTAAAAAAAGTTATATATTTTAAATCTTTCATAAGCTATATTACATTTAATTTAAAATTATGACATTTAAAAATATTCGCACAACGCACCACCATGAATACTGGTTCCTAATAATATCATTTGTTGTTTCCTTACAAAAATATTAAGATTTTTATAATCATTAGTCGTACGTATTTCCTTTAGAAGGGTTCAATATTGTTATGTGTGGACGCAAAATTAGTAGTTGACTAACAAAATACAATCCAATGGTTAGAGAAGTAAACTTTTTTTCAATAATTTCATAATTGCTTTTGTGCTTCAAATTTTCACCCAACTTTAGTCTATTATTTCCTTGATGAAAAAATGTAAATCAAAAATGAAATTATGGGTAGAAAAGGTGTTGATGAAGGAATAATAATTTATAAAACTGACTAAAACTGAAGAAAAATTGATTCCATGATTCATAATATACTACTAAAAGAATCATCTATAATATTTTACAAAAAGTCAAATTCATGTGAAGCCCATCACCCTTTTTTTAATTATCAAATCAATTTGTGCACTTTAACTATTCAATAGGTACCTATTTCCTTTCATTAGTATCATGTTAAATAATTCTATTCTTTAGATCTTCGATGGTGAAAAGAAATTATCTAGTGTTATTGATTTTATTCAAATGAACATGTCCATTTGGAAAAAGCCATAAAAAAAATTTGTTGGCTTTCACTAGGGAATAGAACCTAATACTAGGACTAAAAGGGTATGAATCTTATTCCTGTCTGTTGGTGCCAATTGTGCCAACTAAACACTGCCTATACAGAACAACAAATTAGATACTTATCAATATGGGTTGTGGTGTAGTGACGGGACTGCTTCACTCGGGTTCGAGCCTTAGATATGGAAAAAATCTTGTTGGGAGCGTCACCCCCAAATGAACCCTGCAATACGTGATCTGAATATAGTCGGGGATCCAATACGATTTCGAGCAAGTGAAAAACAAAAAACAAATTAGATACTTATGAAATATTACTACTTTTAGGGTGTGATGGGGTTTGGGGGTGAGGGAGGTGGTGAGAGATAGTGGGGGCAAAAGTGATCCTCAATTATTAAATCTTGAAAGATTCCATAAAATAAGGTCCACAAGAATCAAAATTGTATATATTTTATTCACAAATGTGATTTATGAAAATTATGGATGAAATAGTTGTGTTCGAGTCAATTCATATTCATGTGCATCTCAATTATTCCTTTACATACATCTCACCTTTCATCAGCATAGATATCAAATAATTCTGCTCACTAATATTTAGCCAAATGAGAAAAAATTAGTACCGAAGTCTTTTTTATCTTTATTGGATTTGAACTCTAATCTCTCGTGATTTTTGTACAGTTCATTGACCGCTAAATCACATCTGGAAGGCTAACAATTCCAATTAGATTAACATCACAATCTAAAGACTTGTGGAAAGTCCTCAATTTTAGGTAAGAAAAGCATTAAAGCACCTGATAAAGTTAGGAAGCAATTACAAAGATATCAATACAAAGCTATTACAAGTTAGATAACAGCCATCCTATCAAAGTCTACTACTCCCTCTGTCCCATTTTATATAAGTTAGTTTTGACTCGGTATGACGTTTAAGAAAGAAAAGAAGACTTTTGAAATTTATGGTCTAAAATAAGTGATAAATATCTGTGTGACTTAATACAGAAATGTGTTATTATTTTTTAAACAGACAAGAAAAAAAGGTAAATCATATAAACTAGGGAGTACCATTTTTATTGACAAAAAAAAATCCATTGGTTGAACTAGACAGGTAGTTAAGAATTTAAGAACCTATTACATATAGTCATATACC
This sequence comes from Solanum acaule, assembly GCA_036250505.1. Lineage (NCBI taxonomy): Eukaryota > Viridiplantae > Streptophyta > Magnoliopsida > Solanales > Solanaceae > Solanum > Solanum acaule. The sequence goes on along the minus strand of JAJOOR010037727.1, from coordinate 64 downwards.
AATTTCAAGCTACTTGATATTTTTAATTATATACACAAACGCACAACAGCGGGGGGGGGGGGGG
>JAJOOR010037726.1:0-11130 GCA_036250505.1 Solanum acaule | reverse complement strand
AGTAGACTCCATGACTCCTACCACTTTTCCATGATTTGATCCAGTAGTTTCATAGGAATTAATTTTTCTAATTCCTTCCAGCTCCTTCTCCGAAAATGTTGTGTTGACTGCGTCTGTATATTGCGATTTCGAGGAGCTTTGGGATGTATACTGGGACGTGAGTAACTGGGGTTTGTTGCCATTGCCATGGCGCTCCGATTGACCTTGGTCCGGTGGCCGGGGGAGTTCCACCGGCGGCTCACGCGCCATTCCGGCGGTGGGCACGTCTATTGAGTAAGTAGCCGTTAGAGACAGCTGCTGGAGTGTTTTTCTTAGTTAGAGAACTTAGAGAGAGAAAAATTTCAGAAATGAAAGTGCGGTGACTTTTAGGTTAGGATTTAGGGTTTAGGGCTTAGGGTTTTTTTAAGTTAAGGGTTTTAGGTTAAGGGTTTTATTTAGGCTTTTTGGTTTTAGGTTAAGGGCTTTATTTAGGTTTTTTGGTTTTAGGGCTTTGGGTTTTTTAGGATTTTTTAGGTTTAGGGTTTAGGGCTTTGGGTTCTTTTGTGTTTTTATGGTTTAGCATATATTATTTAGGGCTTTATAGGGTTTAGAGCTTACAGTTTTTTAGGTTTAGGGGTTTTTGGGTTTTTTTAGGGTTAAGTTTTTCAAAGGGTTTTTTAGGGTTTAGGGCTTAGCTTCTTTTTTTTGTGTTTTTTAGGTTTAGGGATTACGGATTTTTAGGATTTTATATTAAGATCTTAGGGTTTTGTATGAGTTTAAAATGGTTTTTAGGATTTATTATTGGGTTCATAAGATTTAGGGTTTCTGAATCTTTAGGCTTTAGGGTTTCTTACGGTTTTAAGCTTAGGATTTAGACTTTTAGGTTAAGGCTTAGGATTTTTTTAGGTTTGGGTTTTAGTTTGAGGGTTTTATTAGGTTTTTAGGGTTTAGGGTTTAGGGCTTAGGGTTTATTTTTTGTGTTTTTTAGGTTTAGGGTTTACGGATTTTTAGGATTTAGGATTTAGAGCTTAGGGTTTTGTATGAGTTTTAAATGGTTTTTAGGGTTTATTTTTGGGTTCATAAGATTTAGGGTTTCTTAAGCTTTACGGTTTAGAGTTTCTTAGGGTTTTTTTTGTTTTTTAGGGTTTAGCATATAGGATTTAGGGCGTTATAAGGCTTACAACTTAGAGTGTTTAGGTTTTTAAGGGTTAAGTGTTTCTTATGGTTTTTTAGGGTTTAGATTATTTTTTTTGTGTTTTTTAGGTTTAGGTTTTATGGATTTTTAGGATTTAGAATTTAGAGCTTAGGGTTTTTTAGCATTTATTTTAGGGTTTATTGGATTTAGGGTTTCTTAACATTTAGGGTTTAGGGTTTCTTAGGGCTTTAGGTTTAGGAATTAGGGTTTTAGGTTAGGGTTGAGAGTTTTAGGTTAGGGTTTAGGGTTTTATAGGGTTTATAGGATTTAGGGTTTCTTAAGTTTTAGGGGTTAGAGTTTCTTAGGGATTTAGGTTTAGGATTTAGGGTTTTAGGTTAGGGTTTAGGGTTTTTTTAGGATTAGGGTTTTAGGATAAGGGATTTATATAGGTTTTTAGGGTTTAGGGCTTTGGGTTTTTTAGGGTTTTATTGGTTTAGGGTTTACATCATAGGGTTTTAGTTGTGTTTTTAGGTTTAGGGATTATGGATTTTTAGGATTTAGGGTTTTGAGCATAGGCATTTGTATTAGTTTTAAATGGTTTTTAGGGTTTTCGGTTTAGGATTTAGGGTTATAGGCTAAGGATTAGGGTTTTTTTGTTTTTGGTTTTTAGGGTTTAGGATATACGATTTAGGGCTTTATAGGGTTAGAGCTTAGAGTTTTTTAGGTTTAGGGATTTTTTGGTGTTTTAGGGTTTTTAAGGGTTAGGTGTATCTTAGGGTTTTCTATGATTTAGGGTTTACGGCTTAGGATTTTTTTGTGTTTTTTAGGTTAAAGCTTCACGAATTTTTAGGATTTACGGTTTAGAGCTTAGTGTTTTTTTTTGTTTAGGGGTTTTTTCCTTTTTAGCCTTTTTAAGGATTATGTGTTTCTTAGGGTGTTTTAGGATTTAGGGCTTAGGGTTTTTTTTGTGTTTTTAAGGTTTAGGTTTTATGGATTTTTAGGATTTAGGGTTTAGATCTTAGGGTTTTGTAGGGGTTTTAAATGGTTTTTAGGGTTTATAGGATGTAGGATTTCTTAATGTTTAGGGTTTAGGTTTTCTTAGGGTTTTAGGTTTAGGATTTAGAGTTTTAGTTTAGGGTTTACGGGCATTTTTGTGTTTTTTAGGGTTTAGCATATACGATTTAGGGCTTTATAGGGTTAGAGCTTAGAGTTTTTTTAGGTTTAGGGATTTTTGGGGTTTTAAGGGTTAAGTGTTTCTTAGATTTTCTATTATTTAAGGTTTAGGGCTTAGGGTTTAGGGTTTTTTTGTGTTGTTTCAGTTAAAGATTTACGGATTTTTAGTATTTACGGTTTAGAGCTTACTGTTTTTTTTTATGTTTAGGCGTTTTAGGGTTTTTAGCGTTTTAAAGGGTTTTGTGTTTCTTAGGGGTTTTTTAAGGCTTATGGTTTAGTGCTTAGGGTTTTTTTTTGTGTTTTTAAGTTTAAGAGTTTATGGATTTTTAGGATTTAGAACTTAGGGTTTTGTAGGGGTTTTAAATGGTTTTTAGGGTTTATTTTAGAGTTCATACGATTTAGGGTTTCTTAAGCTTTAGTGTTTAGGGTTTCTTATGGTTTTAAGTTTAGGATTTAGACTTTTAGGTTAGGATTTAGGGCTTAGGGCTGAGGGTTTTTTTAAGTTAAGGGTTTTAGGTTAAGGGCTTTATTTAGGTTTTTTGGTTTTAGGTTAAGGGCTTTATTTAGGTTTTTTGGTTTTAGGGCTTTGGGTTTTTTCGGATTTTTTAGGTTTAGGGTTTAGGGTTTTGGGTTATTTTATGTTTTTAGGGCTTAGCATATATGATTTAGGGCTTTATAGGGTTTAGAGCTTACAGTTTTTTAGGTTTAGGGGTTTTATTAGGGTTAAGTTATTCAAAGGGTTTTTTACGGTTTAGGGCTTAGCTTCTTTTTTTTCTGTGTTTTTTATGTTTAGGGTTTACGGTTTTTTAGGATTTTGGATTAAGAGTTTAGGGTTTTGTAGGAGTTTTAAAAGGTGTTTAGGGTTTATTATTGGGTTCATAAGATTTAGGGTTTTTGAAGCTTTAGGGTTTAGGGTTTCTTAGGGTTTTAAGCTTAGGATTTAGACTTTTAGGTTAGGGCTTAGGATTTTTTTAGGTTTGGGTTTTAGTTTGAGGGTTTTATTTAGGTTTTTTGGGTTTAGGGCTTTGGGTTTTTTAGGTTACGACTTTTTAGAATTTTATTGGTTTAGGGTTTAGGGCTTAGGGTTTTTTTTTAATGTTTTTTAGGGTTTAGCATATATGATTAAGAGCTTTATAGGGTTTAGAGCTTAGAATTGTTTTTAGGTTTAGGGGTTTTTGTGTTTTTTTTACTGTTTTTAATGGTTAAGTGTCTCTTAGGGGTTTTTATCATTTAGGGTTTAGGGCTTAGGTTTTTTTTTTTTGTATTTTTTACATTTATAGTTTACGGATTTTTTTGTATTTAGGATTTAGAGCTTAGGGTTTTTAAGGATTATGTGTTTCTTATGGTTTTTTAGGATTTAGGGTTTAGGGCTTAGGGTTTATTTTTTGTGCTTTTTAGGTTTAGGGTTTACGGATTTTTAGGATTTAGAGATTAGGGTTTTGTAGGAGATTTAAATGGTTTTTAGGGTGTATTTTTGGGTTCATAAGATTTAGGGTTTCTTAAGCTTTAGGGTTTAGAGTTTCTTAGGGATTTAAGCTTAGAATTTAGACTTTTAGGTTAGGGTTTAGGATTTTAGTTTAAGGGTTTTATTTAGGTTTTTAGGGTTTAGGGCTTTGGGTTTTTTGGGTAAAGGTTTTTTAGGATTTTATAGGTTTAGGGTTTAGGGTTGAGGGCTTAGGGTTTTTTTTATTTTTTTTAAGGGTTTAGCATATACGATTAAGGGCATCATAGGGTTTATAGCTTAGAGTTATTTTAGGTTTAGGGGTTTTTGGGTTTTTTTAGTGTTTTTAAGGGTGATGTGTTTCTTAGGGTTTAAGGCTTAGGTTTTATTTTGTGTGTTTTTTAGATTTAGGGTTTACGGATTGTTAGGATTTAGGATTTAGAGGTTAGGGTTTTTAAGGGTTAAGTGTTTCTTAGGGTTTTGTAGGGTTTAGGGCTTAGGACTTAAGGTTTTTTTCTTTTTTGTGTTTTTAAGGTTTAAGGTTTACAGATTTTGAGGATATAGGGTTTAGAGCTTACGGTTTTGTATGGGTTTTAAACGGTTTTTAGGGTTTATTTTAGGGTTTATAGGATTTAGGATTTTGTTAAGGTTGAGGGTTTCTGACGGTTTAAGTTTAGGATTTATGATTTTAGGTTAGGGTTTAGAGTTTAGGGCTTAGGGTTTTTTAAATGTTTAGGGTTTAGGGAATTTAGATTTTTAGGGTTTAGGGCTTTGGGTTTTTCAGGTTAAGATTTTAGGGTTTTATACATTTATGGTTTAGGGCTTAGAGTTTTTTTGTGTGTTTTCTAGGGTTTAACATATACTATTTAGGGCATTATAGGGTTTAGAGCTTAGTGTTTTTTAGATTTAGGGGTTGTTGGTTTTTTTAGGGTTTTTAAAGGTTAAGTGTTTCCTAGGGTTTAGGGTTTAGGGTTTTGTAGGGCTTTTAAATGGGTTTTAGGTTTTATAGGATTTAGAGTTTCTTAAGGTTTAGGATTTTAGGTTTAGGATTTAGAGTTCACAGTTACGGTTTAGGGTTTAGGGCTTTGGATTTTTTGGGTTAAGGTTTTTTAAATTTATAGGTTTAGGGTTTAGGGTTTTTTCTGTGTTTTTTTGGGTTTAGCATATACAATTTAGTGCTTATAGGGTTTAGAGCTTAGGGTTTTTTGGGTTTAGGAGTTTTTGGGGTTTTAAGGGTTAAGTGTTTCTTAGATTTTTTTAGGGTTTGGGGTTTAGGGCTTAGGTTTTTTTGGTGTTTTTTAGGTTTAAGGTTTATGGAATTTTAGGATTTAGTGTTTATAGCTTAGGGTTTTTTTTAGGGGTTTTCAATGGTTGTTAGAGTTTATTGTAGGGTTTATAGGATTTAGGATTTCTTAAGGTTTAGGATTTAGGGTTTCTTAGGGGTTTAGGATTATGATTTCGGGTTTTATCACTACAAGAAAAAGGCTTAGTAGGGACCAATAAGTAAGGACAAGTGAAAAATCTGGTCCCCATAGGTATATCTATAAAGACAAGATTTTCTACTAGTCCCGAATTCTTGTTAAATTAGGGAAGAGAGCAAAACTGGTCTAAAAAATAATAATTATCTAGTCCCAAAAAGAGCAATGAGAGTTGGGCTCAAATCGAAATAACAAGTTAAAAAATATCTTATTACATAATCCCTCTTTCTCTCTCTTTAATATACAATCCCTCTTTTTCTCTCCCTTTTCACAAATAAACCTCTCCTCGTCAAAATTAGGCTCTTTAAAACCCTAAATACTGTTCAATACACACTACTCTAACCCAGGTGAACCCTCTAGTTTCAGAAAGGATATTTGCGAAAAGTTTAAATCGAACACGATTTGTTTACTCACGGATTTGTTGAGCATGAAAACTACAAAAGAGAGGTAATTCCTTAGTTTTCAACGATTTTCTTCTTCTTTTTCCATTAAAATTTGTCTTCTATGTGATTTTTTTAATGGTGTGTATATTGTATTTTGTGATTTATATGTGAAAGAGTGGTGAGGGATTGTCAATTTTAAATTCCAAAACTCATTTAGATATCATTTTTTATTTTGGGAGGTGGAGAAAGCATTCTTCATTTTGTTCTTGTGGTCATTTCGGGTTGTTTTGTATTCTTTTAGCAATTACATACTTTTCAGTTCTTGCTGATAAAATTTTCAACTTTTGTGTCAAAGATTTCTTGCCCAATTGCGATTTTGAGTATTTGGAGTTTTTTCTAAGCTTTGGGGAAGTGTGTTGATTTCACTACTCTTTTGGGGGTTTCCTAATCAGGTAAATATGTTCATCATTTCCTTAATATCATTTAAAACTAAAGGAGAAGAAGAAAGTGTTGGTAGTAACAGTGTGGAGTTTTAAATTTTGCTTTAGCTTTAATTAATCATTCTTATAATGTGGATGACATAACTAATGGCTTGGTTTATGTTGCTAGCTATTAAAATACTAGCAAAATTATTCTCTCATTGTTTTATGTCTAGGTCTGCTTATTTATTTACCAAATGCATATCTATCAGAAAGGAATTTGTAGCCACAAAAGTGATTTGTCACCACAGGTAGTTCAGTTCTATCAAATTGTAGTCATGAAAGTTGAAGAGTATCTACGAATTCAAGTTTGTATCCTCGATTGAAGTGAACTTGAAATTCTTCTTATGAAATTGAGGTTAGTTTATTAAGCAAGGAACTAAAATTCATCCTTGAATTTTAGAATTATGGATTGTGTATATAGTATATACTATGTAGTTGTACACTGTTTTAGTTTTGATTTTGGTTTTCTAGGATATGAACTGAAATTCATCTTTGCTCATTCTACTGTGATGAAATTCAGTTGGAAAGTTGAATACCACTTCTTATTACATATAATTGAATTAGAGGTTATGTTAAATTCCCATTGTTGACGATACTAGGAGCTTCATCTTGAGTTGGGAAAACTAAACTATGAGTTGAGTGAAATAGCTTCTCTAATTGTCATTGGAGTTCTAATTCATTGTTTCTTATATATAATGGAATGATGAATAAAAAAAAATCTGAAAAACAGAGGGTCAAAAATTTAGTGTTGATTTTCGAAGGGAAATGATTATTGAACGATCTGAAAAACAGAGGGTCAAAAATTTACTGTTGATTTTTTAAGGGAAATGATTATTGAATGTTGGACTACTTGTAAAATTGTTTAGATTTTTCTCTCAAAGAATGATTTACTAATTCAATAATTGAGGTACATTTAGAGCTGAGAACTGCTAAATATTTTTATAAAAAAATTTGATCTGTAGCTTCTGTTTCATAATCAATTGATAGCTTCTTAAACTTAGAGCTGAGAATTCATTAACAGCATTTGTTTGAGCATTGATTAATTGCTTCTGTTTCATAATTGGTTAATGCTTCTGAAACTTGGAGTTGAGAATTGATTAATAGCTTTTGAAATTTACTTTTAAAATGGTGCTTTGTAAGACTATGATTAGTTGAGTGAAAATTCCTTTTTTCAGTTTATCCGAAAGAAACTATTAGTTGAGTGATCATTTGAGAAATCTTCTCAATCTAGCATATTCTACGCCATCTTTTGACTAGTGTGAGAAACATATCTTCTTCAATTAATGTAGAAACTCATCTTATGGATGTAAAATGGATACGCGTTCAGTAAAGATGTAGTTTTTTCTTATACTGTCGCACATATTCACAAAATCAAACAGTAAAACAACCTATAGAGCCTACAACCTGAATAAGATAAAATGATTTTTTTGTCTAGCAGTTACAAGATAAAGTAGTGGAAAATTTCAATAGCATATAACAGTGATCATCGTTCTCGACATTATATTTGTTGTTGAAAATAATTTATCTTCCTAGTCTACCTTCATTATTTTTTATTAATACTATTCTACTGACTTCTACAACAGACTGACTATGACTATCACTTATATTTGGTATATTTTTATGTATTAGTTTCTATATATTACCATGTTCTCGGTTTCACCTTCCCACTATTCTATTAATGGTTACTGTTATACATCATATTCATTCTTACGAAATTTTATCTATCCTTTCTTTCGAAGTTTCTAATAATGAAAACTTTTGGAAAGAATTAAGTCTGTTTTCGTTATTTATTTGACTAGTGTAGTACACATAGAAGAATATGTCATATCTCCATATTCTCTTAGTAAGGGTCTAGACGACTAACAACAACAAACTAAATATATTTCGTAGTAAGATAGTAACTACGGCTCCAGAGAAGTTCACCCGCTATTTGTTTACACAACTCTAGTTACACTTAGAGAAATTGAATTTTTTGTAGATAATATGAGGGGTAACAACAACACACATATATTCTCATATTGTGATGATTATGAATTTCAACTTTAAATAAATCTAGTTGGTTGAATAACATCTCAGAATATTCCAACATTCTCATATTGTGATGATTATGAATTTCAACAACACACATATATCTTATGTTGGATATTTACCGGTGGAACAAGTATGATTTTACTTCAACTTTTCTTCTTTATCATTTGTACTTATTTCAATATTGAATGAGTTCTATAACATAAGAATACCAATATTTTATTTGAATGAGCGGAGGAAGAAGGTGTTGGTTGTAAAAGTGTGAAGTTTTATACTTTTTCTGTAGCTCTATGTAATCTTCCTTTTTCTCTATTCTGCTCAATTTTTTCTCTGTTGTGCTCTATTTTTTCTTTGATTTTTCTGTTTTTTCAGTATTAGTTATGAATTTATTTTTCTTGAAGTGAAACATTATAATGCTAGACAGCAGTGTGTCTACTCACTATGAGATCTGAAAGGTGCATTTCTCTTGATAATACAATAATTATTTTATCTGGTGAAGAAAATAGACTCTAAAATATTTGAATTACCATTGCTCATTTCTTATAAGAATTAGACTTGAATATTTCATTTGATTTTATTTCCTGATTGTATATACAAATGTGGTGTTGATATGTACAGGTTCAAGATGATAGTCCATGTTTATTCTTCACCAGTTACAAGGCGAATGGTCCAAGTTGAGTGAAGTTGATTAATGTTACAAGGTGAATAGTCCAACCAGCCTCTTACACCAGAGTATGATATCTTCGTGCAGACAAGTTAATGCAAAATATGTTCAATTTTCTCCTTAGTGCCACAAAAGTGTGTATTTCCTAGACTGCAAGTTGATCTATTTTTTGGATTCCAACTGATATATTAGTTGACTCAGTTTGAAATGTACTATTAGTTTGACTAGTACAACCAATATATTAGATATATAGTTGTAGAATGTGGAGTTTAAATTATATGAATATATTAGAGGTAAGGTATGTCCCCCTCGTTGAATTTTGACATGTTAATGAAATTTGCATCAGGTTCTGTAATGTTGGAATCTTAATGTATTTTATGAAAGTTTGATGGTAGTGATAATTTTCTCTATATAAAGTTGATTATAAACAATATAATGTTTAGGTGGAAAATTATATAATATTTAAGGACCAGCAAAAGCTAGTCGCTATATGTTTTTAGGCATAAAAAATCTAGGTGTTTTATCTTCATTTAGGGAGTAGAAATATGGTCCCTAAACGTATTTTAGGGAGCAGATGTTTTCCGGTCCAGATAAGTCTGTAGGGACCAGTCACAAAATGTGGTCACAATAGACATTTAGCGACGGAGGCTATAGGGACGGGTGGTGACCAGATATTTTTGGTCGCTATGCCCTTTTAGGTACCAGAACGACACTATTAGGGACCATTTTTCTAGTCGTTAATGACCATTTTTCTTGTAGTGTATGTTAGGATATAGGGTTTTTTTAGGTTTAGGGTTTTATGTTAAGGGTTTTATCTAGGTTTTTAGGGTTTAGGGCTTTGGGCTTTTTAGGTTTATAGTTTTTAGGCTTTTATAGGTATAGGATTCATGGCTTAGGGATTTTTTTTGGGTATATTAGGATTTAACATATACTATTTATGCTTTAATAAGGTTTAGAGCTTAGTATTTTTTAGGTTTAGGGGTTCTATTTTTTAGTGTTTAGGGTTTTTTGTGTTTTTTTGGATTTAAGGTTACAGGTATTTAGGATTCAAAGTTTAGATCATAGGGTTTTGTAGGAGTTTTAAATGGGTTTTACCGTTTATTTTAGGGTTTATAGGATTTAGGGTTTCTTAAGGTTTAAGGTTTAGGGTTTCTTAGGGTTTTAGGTTTAGGATTTAGGGTTTTAAGATAGGGTTTATAGTGTAGGGCTTTGGGTTTTTTTATGTTGTGGGTTTTAGGTTAAGGGTTTTAAGTAGGGTTTTAAGGATTAGGGCTTTGGGTTTTTTAGGTTAAGATTCTTAAGGGTTTTATAGGTTTAGGGTTCAATGCTTAGTGTTTTTTTTTTGTGTATTTTTAAGTTTAGGGTTTAAATTTTTTTAGGATATATGGTTTAGAGCTTAGCTTTTTATAATGGTTTTAAATGGTTCTTAGGGTTTGTTTTAGGGTTATAGGATTTGGTGTTTCTTAAGGTTTAGGGTTTATGGTTTCTTAGGATTTTAGGTTTAGGATTTAGGGTATTTAGTTAGGTTTTTGGGTTTACGGCTTAGGGTTTTTTTAGGTTTAGGTATTAGGTTGTGGATTTTATATAGGTTTTTAGGGTGTAGGCCTTTGGTTCTTTTAGGATAAGGTTATTTAGGGTTTCATAGGATTAGGGTTTAGGGCTTTGGGTTTTTTTGTATCTTCTTAGGGTTTAACGAAAATGATTTAGGGCTTTATAGGGTTTAGAGCTTAGTGTTTTTTTATCTTTAGGGGTTTTTGGATTTTTTAGGATATTTGAGGGTCAAGTGTTTCTTGTAGTTTTTTAGGTTTATTATTTTTTTGTGTGTTTTAGGTTTAGGGTTTACAGATTTTTAGGATTTAGGGTTTGGAGCTTAGGGTTTTGTAAGGATTTTAAATGGTTTTTAGGGTTTATTTTAGGGTTTATAGGATTTAGGGTTTCTTAAGGTTAAGATTTTAGGGTTTCTTAGTGTTTTAGGTTATTGTTTAGGGTTTAGGGCTTAGGGGTTTTTTAGGTTTAGGGTTTTAGGTTAAGGGTTATATATTGGTTTTTAGGGTTTAGGGCTTTGGGTTTTTTGGGATAAGGTTTTTAGAGTTTTACAGGTTTATTGTTAAGGGATTACGAGTTTTCTTTTGTGTTTTAGGGGTTTGCATATACGATTTAGGGCTTTATAGAGTTTTGAGCTTAGATTTTTTAGCTTAAGGGGTTACATATTTTTAGGATTTAGGGTTTAGTGATTAGGGTTATTGTCACGACCCGGGATCACCCCCTAGTCGTAACCAGCGTACTCGACCTCGAAGAGGTCTAATACAAGCCTCTTAGCATTCATTCATCGCATAGACACTAAAACCATAAGGAATTAAAAACTTT
>JAJOOR010037725.1:0-11015 GCA_036250505.1 Solanum acaule | reverse complement strand
GGGGGGTGGGGGGGGGGGGCTGGGGTTGGTTTGGGAGTAGGGGTAAAAATATATTTGAAATTAAAAAAATAAGAAAATTTTAAAATTTAATATTTTTTGGGATGACAAGGATTGCGTACGACATACGGGGTATGGTAAAAAATATTGAAGGATGAATAGAGTTTTGGAAAATATTTTCATTAATATTTTAAGGGAAGTCATTTTCCTTAAATTTGACGAAAATGAATTTATGAAAAACATTTTCCAAAGCATTTAAGCCAACCATGGAAAAAATGGAAAATATTTTCCATACACACCCTACATATCACCTTTTGAGTTAAAGTGTGACTATTGAATCCTACCGATGTTCAACCTTTGACCGGGCCTATTTGTGCTTGTGACTTTTCCAATTTCAGCTTAAATAAGTTAGCTTCTCTCTACTCATGCCACTTTAAATATCAACCTTTGTATAGTACATATACACGGGGCCGTAAACGTGGTTTCATCTAACATCTACGCTCTCCAATTTTGGGTATATATAGACACTTAAATTTCTATAGAGTTAAACAAATAGACACGCATGTCCTACTTGACGTCCTATGTGACAATTCACATTTTACGAAGCATCCTATGTGGCATCCTACGTCTAATATGCCACGTAAGACTCATGTGTTTACTTATTCAACTTTCTACAAATTTAAGTGTCTACTTGTACGTACCCGAAATTGTAGAACACATATTCGATCTAATACCCAATTAAAGGATATATTTATATTTTATATATGATACCAAAAGTATATTACATAGGCATAGTGTTATACTCAAGAAGTATAGACAAGATACTAAAACTAAACAGGTACTATATATAAGTTCATTCGTGCTGCTCATTTATGTTCAAGATTAGTTAAAATAAAAAAAAACAAAATAGAAAAGGGCGTATTGCAAGTGACTATGAGAGGAAGAGCAGAGCTGTATTCAAAATTTAAATTTTATACATTTATTTCTGAGATTCTATCATTACTTATTTGATTATGTTATCCAAAATCAATTATTTATATTTTTTAATAATTATTTTCATAAATTAGGTCAAAATTCTTGTTAAAGAGGGTGATTAGACATAAAAGTTCCATAATTTTATTCCTCACTATTGAATAGATAATAATTGGTTCAAAAGGCACAGAATCTTGGGTCTAAAGACCACCTTTATATCACATGTTCGTTTATTCTTGCTTTGGAAACCCCTTGAATTTTATTTAATTAGTTGGTGGATAGTGCTAAAAGTTGTCATGTACGAATCACCAAACTAAAAGAGAATTAAGATTTCTTAGTATATGATGATTTGCTAGCATAAGAAAAGTAAATTCAAAATTTGAATTTTTATGTTAGAATATGATATTCTATCATAGTCACTAAAGTTTTATCAAGTTCAAAATATATTATTTATATTTTATAATTAATTTTATATATTCACACACAAAATGTGAGCCAAAATAATAATTTGGATTAAACCATCTTTTACACATTAGATTCGCTCCTGAACATATAATGACTCTCCTACACTGATTTTACATCAAATTAATAAATGCATAATATGTATTTGCACAAAATTTCTATCACTTATTTTTGGTTAATTAATATATATCTCTCCTTGTTTAATCACTTGATCATGATAGTTACATAATATGATTTGACATAAATATATGATGTAGGTAAATTAACCTAATTCCAAATGGAGCTATGCCTTTAGACTTGAAATTGAAGCCATTAAAAGAATTTGATTCTCCGACACAATTTTTTTTAAGTGTTTTTATTGGGGTTATTCGTGCTGGATAAGCCATGGCATTAGCACTTACGTATTTGTTTTTTCAAATGGAATTATATAATAAGAATGTGTGCAATAACATTCCATAATCCATGGAATCCTATGTTCCAATGATCCATGTATTCCTATTTAATACAAGTCAGTCTACAGTTATTATACAAATCAAATTACTTTATAACGACGTTATTTATCTGGGTATAATGACATGTCATAACTGGTATAACGACATGTTGTTATATAGATCATATATAACAACAATAAAAAAAGATTTTTTTAAAAAAACTTGACTGTTATATTATAAAATATTATTATATAGAAAAGATTGTTATAGAGAGATTTTGACGATTTATTTGATAAAGTACAATGCTATTATACTCATGTTTAAGTATATTTAAATATATTTTCAATTTTAAAAGACTGAGAATGTATATGATGGAATTTAATTTACTGCCTACAACAAAGAGTGGTTATATTAACACCAAAACTTGCTAAACACAATTAAAATAAGTTATATTATATATATAGAAGATTGAAACACCTCATTTTCAGAGCAGTAGACGAATAAGGAATCCTAATAATGAGGGTATAAAAACAAATGCAAGAATATTATATCTAGAAGCTTGTCTTATGTTAAAGAAATTCAACAATCTCTTCTATTTTTATTTTTTTTTATTGAATTGTGGTCCAGGGACCATTTCAATAATCACTAGTCAATCAGAATAACTAAAGAAGTACAATGGTTCAAAATGGAACCGTAATCGATAAGCCAATCGTAAAATTATCTTATTAGTATTGAATTATAGGATTAATGGTTAGTGAACTGATTAAAATCTTATAGTTAATAGTTGATCGATGTGGGGGTGGATCACTCAATTTTCTTATTGGGTAAACCGTTAACACGTTAAGAATTATCATAGTTAGATTTTTATCATAAGCATATATGTTAATTAAATGCTTATGTGCATGCACCCTCAATATTTAGACTTTCATATGTGTCTCACTGCGATTTACATTTACAGAATTACTAGCATAAGTAGGGCTAGATTTTTTTGTTTGTTTGATGGGAGATTAATATATTAGTGAGAGAAAGTGAAATAAGAGAGCATGAAATGATGGAGTCAATACACCGCCAGTTAATTACTAATCAATATCAAACCAACTAATAGCTTATTGGTTGGGCTCACAGATTAGTATATAAAGGGAAAAAAGTCTGAAATATATCCGAACTTTGACCAAAATTGATTTAACAATCCCAAATTTTGGACAGGATCTATTACCCCTCGCACTATTTAATAGTGTATTTTAAAGATATATAAGTGTCCAGCTGTACAAATTACTATTTATAATGATGCAATATTTATGATGTTCACGTGGACACCTATATATTTTTAAAATACACTATTAAATAATGCAGGGGGTAGTAGGTCCTGCCCAAATTTTGGGATTGTTGCAACAATTTCAGTCAAAGTTCGGATATATTTCAAATCCTTTTCCTTTTAAAATACAATATCTGATAAGCCAAATTGTTAAGTATAATTATACGCATGGTTTTTCCAATAAGAAGCCCTAGGGTCAATGGTACAAGACTGAAGATTAAAAAAAGAAAGACAAGCAGTTAAAGGCCAGATCCAAAAAATTAGACCCAACCAAGAAAAAATTAGAACTCTTTTTTATGTGTCATCGTATATCCGAGGTTCGACAATCTTCACCTTAGTTCTCGCCAATGCCTGAACATGTTGCCGGAGGTTTGTAACCGAAATCGCCGCCTAGCAGTCCTTTTCCTTGGGTGATCTTTAAGTTGGAGCCTCATCGAATCCATGGTGACATATGATTATCTACTTCATAGTATATAGGTTTATATACCTTCTCTTTCAAAGCTCTTCTCACTCCTCCATTGTTAGGTTTCAGGTGGTTGGGGTTTCTCATCCCAAGGAATCGAAGAAAGAGAATGTTTTCGTCTAAATTCAACTTCTTTCTTGGTACATCTTGCTCTTTCTTTCAATTTTTGGGGTTCATAAGTTTCATATATGAGAACTTACTAATTTTTTGTTCGGATCCAGGTGAAACCAAAAAGGGATGCTTCTCTTTACTTCATTAGGGATGATGTTGTGCTCAACTCTTCCTGGTCTAAGATGATCCTACAAGCCTTTTTTTTTTTTTTTTTAAAAGTGTATTTTTGATAGCCAGAGTAGGGTAGCCTAGCTAATTTATCCACAACTATAATTGTTATGTTCGAGTCTACATCCTGAACATGACTGACTCTCAACCATTTCTGGTCCAAACGAACCCTTGGCCTGTCATGCTATAATATTAAACATTGACTAATGCAGGAGCTGAGATTAATAGTAATGTGCTAAGCTACTGAATAATGAACTGATCTTTTATAAATAAAGAGCATTAAAACATCCGAGAAAAAGTTTGAAATAGAACTAAGACTATCAATGTCTATGACTCATAACTGTGTCGCATGAAGGCTCTAAAATAATTGATATAGATAAATCTACCGGGAAAACACTTGATCTACCTGAAAGCTAACACAACTGAAGTGAATAAAATATGCTAAATCATAACTGAAGTCCTCTGAATGAGAGAAAGACTCAACCAAAATCGGATCAAGACCTTGCTTGGCTTTCACATCCGACACAAAAGACGATTCAAAACCATTATGAACCATAACAACACCTTCATTAGAATCAACCAACCTAACACCCAATCGGGTCAATCTATGAACATAACGAACCAACTCCTTCTTATCATCCTCAACATGAGCAACGCTACCCATTTATAGTCGACTAAGAGCATCCGCCACCACATTCTTCTTGCCGGGGTGGTAGATGACACTCATGTCGTAATCTTTTAGCAACTCAAGTCACCTCCTTTGGCGAATATTTAGACCCCTTTTGCTTGAACAAATATTGTAAACTCTTGTGGTCGGTAAAGACATCAACAAATACAACATATAGGTAATGCCTCCAAATCTTTAAGGCAAACACGACCGCCATTAGTTCCAAATCATGTAGGATAGTTTTTTCATGAATTTTAAGTTGCCTTAAAGCATAAGTAATGACCTTCTCATTTTGCATAAGAACACACCCTAATCCTATCCTTGAAGAATCATAATAAATAACAAACTCATTGGATCCTTCTGGTAATTAAAGTCAACACGGGATCGGAGGTAAGTCTATCTTTCAATTCTTGGAAACTCTTCTCATACGCTTCCGACCATAAGAACTTAACTTTCTTTTGGGCCAATGCTGTCAATGGAGAGGCAATTAAAGAATGTCCTTCCACAAACCTTCTATAATAACCAACTAGATCCAAAAAACTTCTAATATCCGAAGGGGATAGAGGTCTACGCCAACTCTTAACCGCATCTATCTTCTTAAGATCCATCACAATACCCTTATCGGCAACAATATGACCAATAAAACCCATGAATCTCAACAACAACTCACACTTACTAAACTTTGCAAAGAGGTTTTGGTCCTTGAGGACTTGCAACACAATCCTTAAATGATCGACATGCTCATCCTTACTCCTTGAGAAAATCAAGATGTCATCAATAAACATAATCACATATATGTCTAGATATTGCCTAAATACTCTATTCATCAAGTCTATAAATGTGGCCAGAGCATTAGTCAAACCAAATGACATTATCAATATCTCATAATGACCATACCGTGTTCGAAAAACCATCTTTGGAATGTCATCTTCCTTCACCCTCAATTGGTGGTAACCCAATCGGAGGTCAATCTTAGAGAAGTAACTTGCTCATTGGATAATCAAACAAATCATCTATCCTTGGAAGAGGATACTTCTTCTTAATGGTGACCTTGTTCAATTGTCGGTAGTCAATACACATGTGAAGTGAACCATCATTTTTATGAACAAACAAAACTGGAGCACCCCATGGAGAGATACTCGATCGGATGAAATCCTTATCCAACAAATCTTTCAATTGCTCCTTTAATTCCTTAAGTTATGCTGAAGCCATACGGTACGGAGGAATAGAGATAGGTTGCGTATCTAGAAGAAGGTCAATACCAAAGTATATTTCCCTTTTGGGAGGAACATCGGGAAAATCATCGAGAAACACTTTCAGAAACTCATGCATAACGGGGACCGACTCTAAAGTAGCATTTGGAGAATCTCTATCCCTAACACAAATGAGGTGATACATGCAAGCCTTAGAAATCATTTTTCTGGCTTTAAGACAAAAAAAAACTGACCCTTCGGCATAGAATTTCGTCCTTTCCACTCTAGGACGGGCTCATTGGGAAACTGAAACCTAACCACTTGGGTTCTACAATCAACAAAAGCATAAAAAGAATGGAGACAATCCATATTAAGAATAACAGCAAAATCTAATATATAAAACTCTACAAGATCAACACGAGTGACTTTATGGGATAAGGAGACGGGTCAACTTCTATCAACTCTCTTAGCCACAATAGATTCGCCAATAGGAGTAGAGAAAGAGAAAGGGTCTAACAACACATTCGGAGAAACATCAAACCTTATAGCCGCATAGGGCATCACAATAGACAGGGTAGCATCGGGATCTAGCAAAGCATAAACATCATATGAAAAACTTTTAATATACTGGTAACAACATCGGGAGAACCCTTTTGCTCATGATGAGTTTGAAGTGCATAAAATTAGTTTTGCTTAGGAGCACTTGAACCCAAACCACTAGGTGGAGCTTGACTACCATCCTTTCCCTTGTCAAGTCCAGGTTGACATTCTCTCAAGCACTGACCACTCTTGCCACAACCAAAACAACTAAATGTGCCCATCGAGCATTTTCCACGATGACTCTTGCCATAATTTTGGCATGCAGGAACCGAAGATCCATTTCCACCACCATTTCCTTCTTTAGGCTTAGGGTTAGAAACCCTTTCTTTGTTGAACTTAGGATCCAGAGTATTGTAGGAACCTTGATCGGATAACCTTTGTCGAAACTTAGAACGACCATGTCCGTCGGACATTGAATGTGAAAAGTCACCATCACCGGTCTTTGCCCTCTTTGCCTCCCTAGGTATTTTCTTAAGTTTCTCCTCTTCAATTTGTTGAGCATGAATCATTAGACGAGAAATGTCAATTTCCTTAATGAGCATAGCGGTACGACATTCCTTAACCACCATTTCGAACACTCCCGAAACAAACTTGCTTATCTTTGCCAAGCATATCTAGATAATTGTGTGAACTTAAAGACATGCTCATTCACACTCATATTTCCTTGATGAAGGTTAATGAATTAAAGTACCTTTGCCTCCCTTATCTCAAGAATAAAGAACCTATTAAGAAAAGCAACCTTAAGCTTCCCCCTATCAAGAGGACCCCCATCAACCACTCTCTCTTCCTTCCATTGGTTGAACCAAACTTTAGAAACACCCTTAAGTTGATAAACGGTCAATTCCACCTTTTACATGGGCGTCAATACCATATCAAAACCTTATACACTTCATCAATGAACTCTTGAGGATTTTCCTCAACATTGGAACTATGAAACTCCGGGGGATTCATCCTAGTGAATTATCTCACTCTAGTTGCCATCGTACCCATATTTAGGTTCACAGGGACCATAGACTCCCTATTGGCTTGAGCCAACACTTGAAAAGCAGCTCGAAACTCTGCATTACTCAGTTGTTGGGCCAAAGGGTCAGCCAAAACTTGTGGAGCTTCTTGAGGAGCTTCATGTTCCACATTCCCACCCGCATTCCTTCTAACGTATGCTCTTCAAGGGGCCATATCCTTAAAAATATAGGGTAAGGATTAGGAGAGAAACATATAGAGTTATACTCTATCGCACAACTTTAGAATGGTGAAAGAAGTCAAGTTTCCTAAACATCTCATAGCCTCTTATTCATAAATGTGGTGCGCTTCACACTCATGAACAAGACTCTACTCGACGTGGCTTATGAGACATCTTAGGACCTTTCTAAATCTTGTGATCTAATACCAAGTTTGTTAGGAACCAAAGTATACCCTCGGTGTAACATGGCATATAGAACCCCAAAAGGCCCTACACAAGACACTTAGCATATATCATACAAGATAGTAGAAATAAAGAAATTAAAAGATAGCATTTCATATTTCTTATGAAATTGAAAAAGCAAAAGTCTAACGTAAGTCTCAATAAGTCATCTAATACATCATAAGGAAAGTGATTGGTACGTAACCCGTACATCACATACAATGTATGAAAACCGAAATAACATAAAGCTATAAAAGTATCTCGGTCCTCAGAACATGAGGACTCACCAATCATCAAAGCCAAGGGAGCCATTTAGCCACGAGTATGAGAGGTGGGAGCGCCGAACTCTACATTAGTGAAACAATGTTGGCACAAGTATGCATTAGTACATGGAATGTACTAAGTATAAGGAAATATGCATAAAATAGGCATGAGAGCATGAATGACTTAAAACATGTAGACATGATCATTCTTTGGACATTAAAAGACTGAAAGAAGCAATAACATGTAAATCATGGAATATGGTCAAGATAATAAAATAAGACATAGAGGAAAAGCTCTAAAGAAACCTAGTCATTTTGTGGGATATTAGTTATAACCGACAATGAGACCATGAGAGCTATGTCATGGAATTTGGTATATCCCTTGTAATAAAAGAAGGAGAATCTGCTTGCCAAGGTAGAATCCATACATATCATCTTTTGCTAAAGTGGATCCACTAGCTAGGTCATTTAAGACAATCCTATAGGAGCACGTAGTTAGGGACTAGAGGTTGCTACTAGAGACTATCCTACTTAAGCCTCCACCTCAAAATCCTCTCGGTGCTAAGTCTAAATCCCAACTGAATAAATAAAAGTCAAACATAAATATAACATAGGAAAGACAATGATCAATACCAATCCACATCTTAAAGACCAAAATATAGAATAGCTCCTTAAACATAATTCAACATGGATGAGAAACCCTTTCACCAATGTGAACCCAAATGTGAGAATTACCTTTCACAACAACATTGATACTTTCATCTAAAATCACCCTATCATCATAAATATCATTTTTACAAAACATGCGTTGTTCTTCAAAATTCATAGTTCACTGGTTCATAAGTTCATCGTAGGTTCATAGTTGAAAATCATAAATCAGGCATGGGTTAACATAATTTCAACTAAATTTCATGTACTAACATTGAATCATGCATTAGACGATTTAATTAACAATAATCAATTACAATTGAATGAAACCCATAAAGATTGAATTAGAAACCTAACTTACACAATTGAAATTGAGATTGAGAAATTGAAAACTTTGGGGATCCCATGGAGGAATGGACTCCATGGGTGAATACCCATATACCTTGATACTTAAAGCCCAAAAATAATGGAGGATTGATGAACTTGAATTAACCCTAGTTTTTTCTTCTTTCTTGGTCTTTGAGAGGATGAATTTAGTTAGGTTTTTGAGATTTAGGAGAATGAGGATTGAGTGGGTAATTTAGGACTTAAAAGACTTATATAGGTCTTAGGATGAAGGCCAAAATAACTTAGTTTTGATTTAAGACAATCAGGGAAAAGACTCAAAATCCCCTTAAAATAACTACCAGACTCAACCTACGATTCCAACCTACAAACTGTACTGGTCAACTGTAGACCAAGTATTCGGACCATGAAATCACTTAACGTTTGTCGGGGACCCTTCTATGGTCCATAGACCTTAACCGTATGACTAAACTTTTGGCCTTAAAATATCACTAAGTCATGGACCTACCTACAAGACCTATCTACGACTCGTAGATCACTTGACAGACCGTACTAGAGAACCGTAAAAGAGGTGATGGGACTTGGTTTCAAAGATATATATTC
The DNA here is from genome assembly GCA_036250505.1 of Solanum acaule. NCBI lineage: Eukaryota > Viridiplantae > Streptophyta > Magnoliopsida > Solanales > Solanaceae > Solanum > Solanum acaule. The sequence continues at coordinate 1,375 of JAJOOR010037725.1, read as the reverse complement.
CCCTTTCTATGAGACTGGTCTACGACCCGTAGAAATACCTACGAACCGTAGACTGATCTCGTAGACCTAAACCTACTATTGCAATTTAATGCAAAAATTCCCTTTTTAATCAATTTTCAACAAAATTTCTTGGGATTTTTGAATATTTCATGCAAAAGTATCCCCATAAAAAATACATATGAATATATAATCCCCATGTATTATTCCTTCAGATATAACATCCCGAGGTACCATACCTGCGGACTGATAATTCCGTAGGTAAAAATTACCCACGAGGTTATTTCCTACTGATTTCCATTGGCAAGAAAAATCACAGGAAATTGTATTTGTTGCGGATTTTTGATTATAATCTGCAGGAAAATTTCCGTGTAAATGGGGATTTTCTAGAATCAATTGGTATGATTTTTGAGGTTACGCATTGAGGCACAAACTTTTTGAGAGATTTCTTTGATAAAGTGAAGTTGATCCAATGAGAGAATCTTACAGCTTAGAGTAGACGAAAAATGTCATGCTCCGATCCTTCTCCCTAAACGTGACTCAATGCTTAGAGCCACAAATGACCCCAAACTAACCTCATGAAATGACATGACACTAAGATTAACATAATGAGACGAGAAAAAACTGAATGCGGAAGTAAACTAAAATAGTCTAACACATCAACATACAACAATAATCTGGGTACATGTAAGTGAAATCTGAACTGACTGTCTAAAATGCCTCTACTATGAGTTACTAAGATAATTTTTTTCTTATAAATTTATTCTAATAAATTTTTCTCTAATATGCCAAAATATTTTTAATTATTGTACTTTCAAGCGTACCACATAGAATATTAAAACTAAAAATTTACTGAATATAAAAAACATTTCTTTTCTATGAACTAAAAAAATTTCTTAAATTAAAAGAGAGTTGGAATATATATAGATTTTGGGGCCTTTAAAATTTTTGATGCCCTAAAGAGTTGGCCTTACTTGCTTTACCATCTAATCAACACTGATGTCATATAGTGGCTCTGGTCACAAGAGGGTTAAACCCGATCCCCTCCATTTCAATTATTTGTTAGATTGTTTGGATAGTGAAAAGATATTTTATTTGATCATATGGTTTAATTTTTTTTTATTCCAATGTGTTTATATTAGACTATTTGGATGATTAAAAGCTATTTTATTTTATCATAATTTTTTAAAAATATTTTGATTTGTCATAGATTATTGTAATTTATAGTACTTTTTATATAGTTTTTATGGAAAAAGGATAAATTGAAACGACCCCAAAAATGCCCGAAAATGTGCTTCGGAAACACCTATAATTGTAATTTCCATATATCTCAAGATCCGTGCATAATTTCGAAAATTCGACTTCATATTCTTATTCA